>JACYXH010000800.1:97500-123145 GCA_026745465.1 Lota lota
GGGGATCGAACCCAGAACCTTTCAGCTTGGAGTCAAGTATCCAGTTAACGTTAAAAGACTTTATACATTTTCTTCTGATTTAGTATTTGTCCTAAATCACAAGTGTCTTTGGGTGACTTTAACGGTACTTAGGATGTACTGTACAGTTGTTATATTTGTAGTAATATGATTCATTTTATTATTAGTCAGGACGATGGCCATCTTGGTTAGTGAAGGTGTTTAAACGTCATCTTGTTCTGGGTCTTGTTCTCTGTGGTTCTGCACCACAGATCTGGTTGTGATACGACATGAGGAAGTCCATATATGGTCATGGCTTCAGAGCAGTTTAACCAGCACAGGGAACAGTAGGTATGATATCCGCATGGTGATCTTGATCAGACACATGTGAAGCCCTTAGAGACCTTCTATGTGGAATGATGAATAGTTATTAAATAGTTATTAGAAACGTCTGGGCAGCATCTCCACATCTTTCCCCTCATTTGAGAGTAAGAGGGTCTATGAATCTGCGTCTAGGAAAGACCACCCTGCCTCTCATCCAAAGTAGACAGAGACAGACAACAGCCCCCTGTGACTGGCAATAAGCAGCTTATATAAAAGCAGAGAACAAACAAACGCTGAATGACCGTAGAAACAATATGTAGTTGTGTTTGTGTCCAGGTCTCCAGTCTACTATGAATGAGGAGAGAGAGGAGGGGGGTCCTACCTCTAAAACCACTCTGTCTGGGGAACATGGCCCCCAGAGCAAAGCTAAGAGGTAAGAAGAGGATCTCTCACTGTCTGTGACTGTTGTCCATCTCAGAGCTCAGCAGTGATATATCATGACTCCATCATTAGTCTGAGTAAAAGCTGTGTATGTGTTGTGTTGTGTAAGAATTGATTACAGTGTCTATCTTACATCCATAAATCCTGGTTCTTGTTTTTCTAGAAGAGTCCAGCAGGAGAGAGCAGACTCCCCTGGACCCAGCTGTGTCTCCATGAAGAGTGACCGCTCTATGAATATACCTATTTACTTTAAAGATGGAAATCAGTCTATTGAGAAGAGGTGAGGATTTAAAGAGTGACTGGTCGAAGGCATAGATGAGGGTTTCTTCAGCAGTGAAAGATTTTTTTTGGGGGGGGGGGGGGGGTGCTGTTTTAGTGATGTTGTTGACATGGTGTGAATGAGAGGAGGGATAAGGCTGTTTTAGTGATGTGGTTGACATGGTGTGAATGAGAGGAGGGATAAGGCTGTTTTAGTGATGTGGTTGACATGGTGTGAATGAGAGGAGGGATAAGGCTGTTTTAGTGATGTGGTTGACATGGTGTGAATGAGAGGAGGGATAAGGCTGTTTTAGTGATGTAGGTAAGGAGACGAGAAAAGGTAAGGATTGTTTAGAGATTATAAAGATACTAAAGATGTCTAGTAAATGTCCATAAATCGTGGTTCTTGTTTTTCTAGAAGAGTCCAGCAGGAGAGAGCAGACTCCCCTGGACCCAGCTGTGTCTCCATGAAGAGTGACCACTCTATGCGTCTACCTGTTAGGTTTAAAGATGGAGATAAGTCTATTGAGAAGAGGTGAGGATTTAAAGAGTGACTGGTCGGTAGCATGGATGAGGGTTTCTTCAGCAGTGAAAGATTTTGGGGGGGGGGGGGGGGGCTGTTTTAGTGATGTGGTTGACATGGTGTGAATGAGAGGAGGGATAAGGCTGTTTTAGTGATGTGGTTGACATGGTGTGAATGAGAGGAGGGATAAGGCTGTTTTAGTGATGTGGTTGACATGGTGTGAATGAGAGGAGGGATAAGGCTGTTTTAGTGATGTGATTGACATGGTGTGAATGAGAGTAGGGATAAGGCTGTTTTAGTGATGTGGTTGACATGGTGTGAATGAGAAGAGGGATAAGGCTGTTTTAGTGATGTGGTTGACATGGTGTGAATGAGAGGAAGGATAAGGCTGTTTTAGTGATGTGGTTGACATGGTGTGAATGAGAGGAGGGATAAGGCTGTTTTAGTGATGTGGTTGACATGGTGTGAATGAGAGGAGGGATAAGGCTGTTTTAGTGATGTGGTTGACATGGTGTGAATGAGGGGAGGGATAAGGCTGTTTTAGTGATGTGGTTGACATGGTGTGAATGAGAGGAGGGATTAGGCTGTTTTAGTGATGTGGTTGACATGGTGTGAATGAGAGGAGGGATAAGGCTGTTTTAGTGATGTGGTTGACATGGTGTGAATGAGAGGAGGGATAAGGCTGTTTTAGTGATGTAGGTAAGGAGACGAGAAAAGGTAAGGATTGTTTAGAGATTATAAAGATACTAAAGATGTCTAGTAAATGTCCATAAATCGTGGTTCTTGTTTTTCTAGAAGAGTCCAGCAGGACAGAGCAGACTCCCCTGGACCCAGCTGTGTCTCCATGAAGAGTGACCACTCCATGCGTCTACCTGTTAGGTTTAAAGATGGAGATAAGTCTATTGAGAAGAGGTGAGGATTTAAAGAATGACTGGTCGGAGGCATGGATGAGGGTTTCTTCAGCAGTGAAAGATTTTTTGGGGGGGGGGGGGGGGGGGGGTGCTGTTTTAGTGATGTGGTTGACATGGTGTGAATGAGAGGAGGGATAAGGCTGTTTTAGTGATGTGGTTGACATGGTGTGAATGAGAGGAGGGATAAGGCTGTTTTAGTGATGTGGTTGACATGGTGTGAATGAGAGGAGGGATAAGGCTGTTTCAGTGATGTGTTTGACATGGTGTGAATGAGAGGAGGGATAAGGCTGTTTTAGGGATGTGGTTGACATGGTGTGAATGAGAGGAGGGATAAGGCTGTTTTAGTGATGTGATTGACATGGTGTGAATGAGAGTAGGGATAAGGCTGTTTAGTGTGGTGGACATGGTGTGAATGAGAGGAAGGATAAGGCTGTTTTAGTGATGTGGTTGACATGGTGTGAATGAGAGGAGGGATAAGGCTGTTTTAGTGATGTGGTTGACATGGTGTGAATGAGAGGAGGGATAAGGCTGTTTTAGTGATGTGGTTGACATGGTGTGAATGAGAGGAGGGATAAGGCTGTTTTAGTGATGTGGTTGACATTGTGTGAATGAGAGGAGGGATAAGGCTGTTTTAGTGATGTGGTTGACATGGTGTGAATGAGAGGAGGGATAAGGCTGTTTTAGTGATGTGGTTGACATGGTGTGAATGAGAGGAGGGATAAGGCTGTTTTAGTGATGTAGGTAAGGAGACGAGAAAAGGTAAGGATTGTTTAGAGATTATAAAGCAGCGGTCGGGAACCTTTTTGACTAAGAGAGCCATGAAAGCAAAAAATTTGGAAATTTATTTCAGTGAGAGCCATATAATATATTTTAAAAGTGAATTCAACTAAATGTCAGTATAATAAGCCTCTGAATTTATTCTTTTAAATAATGTTGTTATAACACTCACCATTAATGCGACTTCTGGTGCTGCATGGATTTGCTGATGTCTTTGTAGTCGGGTTGGTACTTGGTGAGGTTAAGCTTCATGCAAGCGTTGAGGCTTTCATCCGTTAAACGTGATCGTAGGTTGGACTTGATGTTTTTAAGATGTGAGAATGACTGCTCACATGCATACGTAGATCCAAACATGGTCAATACAGCAATACTCACACGCTGCAGTGTGTGGTATGTGACAGGAAGCGCGTTCCAAGTTTTGAGAATCAGCTGGTCTTCGGGTTGGAGTTTTTTCATTTCTGTCCACATGTGCTTGCTCGCCAACTCCGCTTTCTGTCGTGTGATTCTTTCCAAATCTTCATTCAGTGACTTGAACTTATTCACCCACATGTCTGAGGCCTTCAGGTCAGCCACTTCTGCTTCAAAATCTCTGACGGAGACACCAGGGATGTAATTCAGGTCGCCTGTGTTCAGTGAACACTCGTTTGGATGGGTGATGAACTTAAAAAGACGAGTGTGCTCACGAAATTCTCCAAAGCGTGCTTTGAAGGACTGTAGGAGACTGGATGTGCAGCCAGCTAGCTGGTGGAGATCAAGGTTTTGAATGGGCTCACTTGCTGTGCATGCATCTTTAAATTGGCTCAGTTTTTCAAAATGTAGTAAACGACCTGTTTCAAGATCCGTGATGAAAAGCTCCAGCTTGTTTTCAAAAGCAAATACAGCTTGTTGAAGGGATAACACTGTATTTCCAATGCCTTGCATTTTCACGTTGAGCTGGTTCAGATGTTCAGTCAGATCTACGAGATAGTAAAACTTGAGGAGCCACTCGGTGTCGGCTAGCTCAGGATGCCCGACGCCTTTCATTTCAAGGAAAGTCCGGATTTCGTTCAGGCAAGCCGCAAAACGGCTAAGCACCTTCCCTCTTGACAACCAACGCACATTGCTGTGCAAAAGCAGACCAGGATAGTTATTTACAACTTCATCCAGCAGTGTTTTAAACTGGCGATCATTTAAGGCTCGGGCAACAATAAAGTTGATCACACGAATGACCAGCGACATCACTTCGCCAAACTGCCTGTCACACATCTGAGCACAAAGTGCCTCCTGGTGTATAATGCAATGGAAACTTAGGATGGGTCTATTTTCATGTTCACAGAGAAGCGCCACAAATCCTTTGTTTTTCCCCACCATACACGGAGCACCATCAGTACACACTGAGAGAAGTTTATCCATAGGTAGACTTTTTTCTTGAGCAAACTCCATGAAAGACTTGAATAAATCCTCACCTCTTGTGGACCCTTTTAATGGCAGAACAGCAAGACTTTCTTCGTGCAGTGTGTCACCAACAGCATATCTTGCAATCACGCTGAACTGCGACAAATGGCTCACGTCTGTTGACTCATCCAAAGCCAGAGAAAAGAACGGCGCTGCATTTATGTCCTTCACTTGCGTTTCCTCCACTTTGTTTGCCATCACGATGGTACGATCATGAACAGTTCTTGCCGACAGAGGCATGTCTTGTATCCGTTTGATTATCTTGTCTTTGTTCGGAAGATCATCAAAAAGTTCATTGGCTACATCCAGCATGAACGTTTTAGCATACTCGCCATCTGTGAATGGTTTTCCGTTCCTCACTATTGCTAAAGAACCAGCAAAGCTAGCCGAATTATAGTCACCTTGCCGGGTCCATACGCGGAGTTGCTGCTGGCTAGCTTGCACCCTGCTCAGAAGCTCTTGGCACGCTTTCTTTCTGCTGTCTCCCGCAGGGTATTTTGATGCAAAGGTAGCGTGGCGCGTGTCGAAGTGCCGCTTTACATTCGACCGTTTCAACGATGTAATTTTGTCATTGCAAATTAGACACACCGCAGAACCCGCTCTCTCCACAAAGGCGAATTCTTCGGTCCATTCGTCCTGAAATGTACGATACTCGTCGTCTTTTTTTCTTTTCGCCATCTTCTTCGTCGAAGGGTTAGCTTTGAGCTAATGACCGAGCAGACGCAGTCTCAGACTGATTCAAAAGGGGGCGTTTACCTGTTTTACCCAGCAACGGCAAACGTAGGCCAGTATCATCCAATTAAAATAATGGACAATTGCTTTTGCAGCCCTGAACAGGACATGCGCAGTGAAAAATCGATGGATGGATTAAAACAAGTGAGAATATTTTGTTTTATCTGCGAGCCATATGCAATCAACAAAAGAGCCACATCTGGCTCGCGAGCCATAGGTTCCCGACCCCTGTTATAAAGATACTAAAGATGTCTAGTAAATGTCCATAAATCGTGGTTCTTGTTTTTCTAGAAGAGTCCAGCAGGACAGAGCAGACTCCCCTGGACCCAGCTGTGTCTCCATGAAGAGTGACCACTCCATGCGTCTACCTGTTAGGTTTAAAGATGGAGATAAGTCTATTGAGAAAAGGTGAGGATTTAAAGAATGACTGGTCGGAGGCATGGATGAGGGTTTCTTCAGCAGTGAAAGATTTTGGGGGGGGGGGGGGGGGGGGGGGGGGGACTGTTTTAGTGATGTGGTTGACATGGTGTGAATGAGAGGAGGGATAAGGCTGTTTTAGTGATGTGGTTGACATGGTGCGAATGAGAGGAGGGATAAGGCTGTTTTAGTGATGTGGTTGACATGGTGTGAATGAGAGTAGGGATAAGGCTGTTTTAGTGATGTGGTTGACATGGTGTGAATGAGAGGAAGGATAAGGCTGTTTTAGTGATGTGGTTGACATGGTGTGAATGAGAGGAGGGATAAGGCTGTTTTAGTGATGTGGTTGACATGGTGTGAATGAGAAGAGGGATAAGGCTGTTTTAGTGATGTGGTTGACATGGTGTGAATGAGAGGAGGGATAAGGCTGTTTTAGTGATGTGGTTGACATTGTGTGAATGAGAGGAGGGATAAGGCTGTTTTAGTGATGTGGTTGACATGGTGTGAATGAGAGGAGGGATAAGGCTGTTTTAGTGATGTGGTTGACATGGTGTGAATGAGAGGAGTGATAAGGCTGTTTTAGTGATGTGGTTGACATGGTGTGAATGAGAGGAGGGATAAGGCTGTTTTAGTGATGTGGTTGACATGGTGTGAATGAGAGGAGGGATAAGGCTGTTTTAGTGATGTGGTTGACATGGTGTGAATGAGAGGAGGGATAAGGCTGTTTTAGTGATGTGTTTGACATGGTGTGAATGAGAGGAGGGATAAGGCTGTTTTAGGGATGTGGTTGACATGGTGTGAATGAGAGGAGGGATAAGGCTGTTTTAGTGATGTGATTGACATGGTGTGAATGAGAGTAGGGATAAGGCTGTTTTAGTGATGTGGTTGACATGGTGTGAATGAGAGGAAGGATAAGGCTGTTTTAGTGATGTGGTTGACATGGTGTGAATGAGAGGAGGGATAAGGCTGTTTTAGTGATGTGGTTGACATGGTGTGAATGAGAGGAGGGATAAGGCTGTTTTAGTGATGTGGTTGACATGGTGTGAATGAGAGGAGGGATAAGGCTGTTTTAGTGATGTGGTTGATATGGTGTGAATGAGAGGAGGGATAAGGCTGTTTTAGTGATGTGGTTGACATGGTGTGAATGAGAGGAGGGATAAGGCTGTTTTAGTGATGTGGTTGACATGGTGTGAATGAGAGGAGGGATAAGGCTGTTTTAGTGATGTGGTTGACATGGTGTGAATGAGAGGAGTGATAAGGCTGTTTTAGTGATGTGGTTGACATGGTGTGAATGAGAGGAGGGATAAGGCTGTTTTAGTGATGTGGTTGACATGGTGTGAATGAGAGGAGGGATAAGGCTGTTTTAGTGATGTGGTTGACATGGTGTGAATGAGAGGAGGGATAAGGCTGTTTTAGTGATGTGGTTGACATGGTGTGAATGAGAGGAGGGATAAGGCTGTTTTAGTGATGTGGTTGACATGGTGTGAATGAGAGGAGGGATAAGGCTGTTTTAGTGATGTGGTTGACATGGTGCGAATGAGAGGAGGGATAAGGCTGTTTTAGTGATGTGGTTGACATGGTGTGAATGAGAGGAGGGATAAGGCTGTTTTAGTGATGTGGTTGACATGGTGTGAATGAGAGGAGGATAAGGCTGTTTTAGTGATGTGGTTGACATGGTGTGAATGAGAGGAGGGATAAGGCTGTTTTAGTGAGGTGGTTGACATGGTGTGAATGAGAGGAGGGATAAGGCTAATTTAGTGATGTGGTTGACATGGTGTGAATGAGAGGAGGGATAAGGCTGTTTTAGTGATGTGGTTGACATGGTGTGAATGAGAGGAGGGATAAGGCTGTTTTAGTGAGGTGGTTGACATGGTGTGAATGAGAGGAGGGATAAGGCTGTTTTAGTGATGTGGTTGACATGGTGTGAATGAGAGGAGGGATAAGGCTGTTTTAGTGATGTGGTTGACATGGTGTGAATGAGAGGAGGGATAAGGCTGTTTTAGTGATGTGGTTGACATGGTGTGAATGAGAGGAGGGATAAGGCTGTTTTAGTGATGTGGTTGACATGGTGTGAATGAGAGGAGGGATAAGGCTGTTTTAGTGATGTGGTTGACATGGTGTGAATGAGAGGAGGGATAAGGCTGTTTCAGTGATGTGGTTGACATGGTGTGAATGAGAGGAGGGATAAGGCTGTTTTAGTGATGTGGTTGACATGGTGTGAATGAGAGGAGGGATAAGCCTGTTTTAGTGATGTGGTTGACATGGTGTGAATGAGAGGAGGGATAAGGCTGTTTTAGTGATGTGGTTGACATGGTGTGAATGAGAGGAGGGATCCTGGGTGAGAGAAGTCCTGGGTGGTGCGGTTGAGGGAAGTCCTGGGAAAGTTCTTTAGCATCCATGATTTAACGTGAGTAAGGCCGGTGGTGAGGGTGGAGGGAGAGGGGCAGTGAGGGTCTTGGAGGAGAGGTAGAGTTGGGTGTGGTCGGCGTAACGGTGGAACCGGAGGGGGAGGACATACAGGAGGAAGAGGAGGGGAGGACATACAGGAGGAAGAGGAGGGGGAGGACATACAGGAGGAAGAGGAGGGGACCGTCACTGAACCCTGAGGGACACCGTGTATGACTGAGGACATACAGGAGGAAGAGGAGGGGACCATCACTGAACCCTGAGGGACATCGTGTAGGACTGAGGACATACAGGAGGAAGAGGAGGGGACCATCACTGAACCCTGAGGGACACCGTGTATGACTGAGGACATACAGGAGGAAGAGGAGGGGACCATCACTGAACCCTGAGGGACACCGTGTAGGACTGAGGACATACAGGAGGAAGAGGAGGGGACCATCACTGAACCCTGAGGGACACCGTGTAGGACTGAGGACATACAGGAGGAAGAGGAGGGACCATCACTGAACCCTGAGGGACACTGTGTATGACTGAAGACATACAGGAGGAAGAGGAGGGGGAGGACATACAGGAGGAAGAGGAGGGGACCATCTGCAGCTGCGGCTCAGTCCAGGACTGTTGCCAGGAAGTGGGGGTTTGAGATGGGTCGGTAGATGTCAGGGTGAGTTTAAGGGAAGACGAGAAGAGGCCAGAGGTCAGGGAGGAGGTCACAGTTTTGAGGATGAGTGGGGAGAGCGTGGGAAAACAGGCTTTGACAAGGGTGGAGGAGGTGGGGTCCAGGGTGCAGGTGGAGTACTTCATGCTTGGTATTATGGAGGACAGGTCGGCACTGGGAAGTGTGGCGTGGGTGTTCTGGTTCTGATTGGTTGTGATCTGGGGTGTTCCGGTTCTGGCTGGGTGGGTTCTGGGGGACAGAGGGCAGTTGGTTGCTGATTGTGTCAAAATATAAAAGAGTGTGTGTGTGTGTGCTTGTGATCTCAACAGACAACACCAGGATAGGTCAAAGGTTACCAGTGCCCAGTCTGTACAGCAGCATCAAACAGAGCTGATCAAGGTGTGTACATGTCCAACAAGACATTTGACTTTAGCTCTACATGAACATTAAAAAGCATCTCTTGTGGTGCTAATAGTCTCCAGGCTTCCCTCTTTAGACCAGCGGGACGTGAATCTAGGACAGATTCTTCTGATGTCCTCAGTTAGTTCAGAGTAAAGTTCTCCTTGATGTTTGTTCTGTTCCAGAGGGCTGAGGAGAACGCACATGCTTTTCTAGACAAGGAGCTGAAGAAGCTCTGGAGGGGTCTCTTCCTACATTACCCACAATGCTCAGAGAGTCAGAAGGAGGAGGAGGAGGAGTTAGATGTTAAGAAGGAGGAGCAGAGGAGGCGCGCCATAGAGGGAGTGGTAGAAATCGCAAAGCTCTGCCTGATATGGATGAACCAGGAGGAACTGGCCGACACACTGTGGGCCGGTAAGATACTCTTATTTTGAAGACGGAGGTGACAATTATTTTGAAGGGCAGAAGAGACTCTTATCTTGAAAACAGAGAAGAAATACATGTTTTGAAGAGCAGTATGAGACTCTTATTTTTTCAGTTCAGACTAAATGACATAATGTGAGATTTCTACATTTCTAACTTTTCAATGTGGAGATATCTTTCCTCTTTGGTTTTAAATGGTTTGATCCAGATATGTGGTTATTTTGGGGGTATCAGTCTAAATGGTTTGATCCAGATACGCAGGGTTATTGTGGGGGTATCAGGTTAAATGGTTTGATCCAGATATGTAGGGTTATTGTGGATCAGGTATAGAATGTTAAACAATATATTGCAGATCAACAGCAGAATAACTCAGTGGAAGAGATGCAGCTCTTTCTTGTTATATCAGCATAGCAAGTCACTTTCCACTGATTAACTATCATTAGTACTATCATTAGACCAATCATATTGCTGTGGAAATAATGAAATAATCCAGAAGATATTGTATCCATAACATGCAGTCCTTTAACATGCAGCTTCTCCGACCACAAGTAATGAAGCCACTAAATGTCATGAAGTTCATCATTTTACAGGAATCATTGAAATGTGTCTAATTATGTCACCATCCACTAACTGATGTCTGATGTTTTGTCATTTAGAAACTGTTGCTATTGAGTGCCAACATAAAATCAAGTCTCATCTGAAGGAGAAGTTCAGGTCTGTGTTTGAGGGAATCGCTAAAGCAGGACAGCCAACAGCTCTGAATGACTTCTACACAGAGCTCTTCATCACAGAGAGAGGCAGTGGAGAGGTCAACAAGGAACATGAGGTCAGACTGATCGAAACAGCTTCCAGGAAAGCAGCCAAGGGGGAAACACCAATCAAATGTGAAGACATCTTTAAACCCTTACCTGGACAAGATCAACCAATCAGGACAATAATGACAACTGGAGTGGCCGGCATTGGTAAAACCGTCTTAACAAACAAGTTCACTCTGGACTGGGCTGAAGGCAAAGCCAACAACGACATACACTTCACATTTCTCTTCACTTTCAGAGAGCTGAATTTACTGAATGAGAAAGAGTTTAGCTTGGTGGAACTTCTTCATTACTTCTTTATTGAGACCAAAGAAGCAGGAATCTGCAGATATGACCGGTTCAAAGTTATCTTCATCTTGGATGGTCTGGATGAGTGTCGACTTCCTCTGGACTTCCAGAACAACCAGATCTGGACTGATGTCACAGAGCCAACCTCGGTGGATGTGTTGCTGACAAACCTCATCAGGGGATACCTGCTTCCCTCCGCTCGCATCTGGATAACCACACGCCCTGCGGCAGCCAATCAGATCCCTGATGAGTGTGTTGACATGGTGACAGAGGTGAGAGGGTTCACCGACCCACAGAAGGAGGAGTACTTCAGGAAGAGATTCAGAGAGGAGACGCTGGCCAGCACAATCATCTCCCATGTCAAGACATCACGAAGCCTCCACATCATGTGTCACATCCCAGTCTTCTGTTGGATCACTGCTACAGTTCTGGAGGACTTCTTCAAAACATCCCAGAGAGGACAAGAAATGCCAAAGACTGTGACTCAGATGTACAGCCACTTCCTGAGGGTTCAGTCGATACGGGGAGACAGGAAGTATCATGGGAGAGCTGTAGCAGATCCACACTGGAGTTCAGAGAGCAGGAAGATCATTGTTTCTCTTGGAAAACTGGCTTTTAACCAGCTGGAGAAAGGCAACCTGATCTTCTATGAGGCAGACCTGGCAGAGTGTGGCATCGATATCAGAGCAGCCTCAGTGTACTCAGGATTGTTCACCCAGATCTTTAAAGAGGAGTGTGGGCTGTACCAGGACAAGGTGTTCTGCTTTGTCCATCTGAGCATCCAGGAGTTTCTGGCTGCCCTTTATGTCTTTCTGTCCTTCATCAACACTGGTGTCAATCTGCTCTCAGGAAAACCACAACCCCTGTGGTCTAATCTTGTTAGAAAGAAAGAAACAAAAGAAAGAAATGTCAAATTCTACCAGAGTGCTGTGGACAAGGCCTTACAGAGTGAGAACGGACACCTGGACTTGTTCCTCCGCTTCCTCCTGGGCCTCTCTCTGGAGACCAATCAGATTCTCCTACGAGGACTGCTGGGACAGACAGGAAATAGCTCTTGGACCAATGAGGAAACAGTGTCTTACATCAAGGAGAAGATAGGTGGAGATCTCTCTCCAGAGAGAAGCATCAATCTGTTCCACTGTCTGAATGAGCTGAACGACCGTTCTCTAGTGGAGGAGATCCAACAGTACCTGACATCAGGAAGACTCTCCAGAGAATCTCTCTCCCCTGCTCAGTGGTCAGCTCTGGTCTTCATCTTACTGTCATCAGAAGAGGAGCTGGACGTGTTTGACCTGAAGAAATACTTTGCTTCAGAGAAGGGTCTTCTGAGGCTGCTGCCAGTGGTCAAAGCCTCCAAAACATCTCTGTAGGTTCACTAATAACATGTATTACAATACACACAATACAATATACCTAATGCTAGGATTTAAAAGTTAGAATAACATGCAAAACATCTCTGTAGGTTCACTAATAACATGTATTACAATACACAACACAAAATACATACTACTAGAATATAAAAGTACAATTGAGAACAACTCTTTAACATTTTAAACCCAATACATAATTAACATTTATAGATCTAATGATTTAATACATATATGTTAAACTAATAAACAAATATGAATAGGCTACAGAAAAATATTATTATATTTTGTAACCAGGCTGAAGAGACAAACTCATAATTCCTTATGAAATAATAAATGAGGAATGCCAAGACTTAATAATAATAGTTTATAATAGTTAAATTCAGCTGTTTTCAAATATATAGCTATAAGTATAAATAAGTTATTGTTGAAATGTAGGATACATTAATAATTATTTATTATTTATTAATAAAAGTTAACTCACTATTTAATTGTATAAGGGTGAGAGGTCACGAGCGAGCGGGAAAAAACAGAGAGAGGGAACAGACAAGGACAAAGGAGGAGAGTACTTTATTCTCTGTAGAGATCGCCCAGCTAAATTATATTTAAACATTTACTTATTAGTTGTTTGACGGTTAAATGAGTATGGGAGAGAGTGGATTTGGGGATTGTTTTATTCGTGTTTTGGTTCGTGTCTGGGATGTTTTGGTCGTTTGGTGTAAAGCTGGCTTGGTTTGCTAACCGCCTTAGCATCCTCTGAACGGGATATAAATCCTATGATATGTTTTCTCCTCAAAACACAATATACATAATATTGGAATATAACTTCTAATAACATTCAGAACATCTCTGTAGATGTACTGCTACCATGTATTACAATGCAATACACAATATACACAATACTACAATGAAAAGTAATTAACATACAAAACTTACATTTTACACCCAATATTTAAGAAACATACAAGGATCTAATATATTGACTAGAATAAATTAGTTAAATTAATAAAACACTTCTAATAAAATATTTCATCACAATTCCATCATTATTTAGAAAGTAAAAAGATGTAAGTTATTTTAATCAAAGTACCTATCATGTTGTGTTTATTTTGTGTGAAGGCTGAATGGCTGTCATCTGTCAAAGAGATGCTGTGAAGCTCTGGCCTCAGTTCTCAGCTCCAACTCCTCTAGTCTGAGAGAGCTGGACCTGAGTACCAATGATGTGCAGGATTCAGGAGTGAAGCTGCTCTCTGCTGGACTGGGGAGTCCAGACTGTACACTGGAAACTCTCAGGTCAGTTTTACTCAATGTGCAGTTTCACCACAAGGTTCCATATCAGAGGATGTGTGTGTAGTAAACTCCAAAGTGCTTCCCTTATTTGTTTTTATATACATTTAGAGAAATTGGCCTTTTACTAACAAGACTATTTACTTTTGTTTAACTTAACTTCATAAAACCAAATTCCTATTTATATTTTATACAAAATGTACTATTTATATGTTACATTATTTCATTCAAATCCTTGTATGACCAGGTAAAACACACTTTAAACTCCTATATGAAATTCAGTACACAGTAACATGTGTGTCCAGACACACACACACACACACACACACACACACACAGGCACACACACACACACACACACACTGGTAAGACAGTAACTGTTGTAAATAACCTTATTCTGGTGAATATTTAGTTTATCTTTCATATTTTATCCATCCCTTTTCCCCATACAATTTAAATAGCATTTAATGACATTTAATAACACTCCACAACTCGTATTTGAATAATAGTTTTGATCATATTAGTGTCTGGTTTCCCTGATTTCATCCATAATCTAGATTGAAGTACAATCTAACAGTGTTCTATGTAAAGGTAATACTTTAATGGTGTGAAATATAAAGAACCCAAAGGTCCTATTCTTTAGTTACACAGCGGAATAAACACTAGGGGTTGGGGCGCTACAATAGTAATATATTACCATTGAATACCTGGTTGTTTCTGGTAAGGCCTTCTTCCATGGGTGGCGCTGTTGCAAATGGTCTGCAATCCAAATGTTGTGTAGTCTAGAAAACCTAACGTCTAAGTGTGTGAGAAGCTTTCTCCTGGACGCGGTCATCATGAACCGCTGCCCAGACTTAGCTCCACACATCCACACACACCTCGCCACCGGTGTCCGTTCAGCAGAACGTCAAAGTTCTTATTAAAAGGCACTTCGTCGCCTCCAAAACAACGCAACTTGAGTTTGGAGCAGAGGAGAATGTTCACAAACTGGTTGGCGGACTGGCAAAAACATAGGATTATACACCTGTTTTCTCTTAATAATGGTCTTACTTTGGTAATAGTGACTCGACTGAAAATCAACCAACTCTCGACCAATCGATTGGTCTGAAATGTTTATTTTTTAAGATGCACGTTATCTCTAGATTAACCTAACCAGCCACAGGGCACTCTACTCTACCTGCTAGTCCAAATATCACGTTATTGCTGTTCAGAGAAAGTCTGTGTCTTTCAGATCCAATGGTAAAAACATAGGATTTTACAATTTTCTTTCTAAATTGGTGTTATTTTAGTTACAGTGATAAACAGGCATAGATTACCATGTTGTCGATCATATAAGACACATTACCATGTTTAAAACCAAAAGAAAAGGTTTTGGGTTCACTGGCTCTTTACCACACTTCTTCATTTTGTGCCGAGTGTCTCTGATTTTGACTTGGGCGCACGTCAGATCTTCCAGCTTGGCGTGTCGGTGTGTGATTGATGCTCTGTTTCTCTCTTGTGGGGAAATGGCCAACAGGTTTGGAAGTGCCTTTCTATATGGTTGTGGGGTGTGTCTATGTGGTGGTGGGCTGTGTCTCTGTGGTGGTGAGCTGTGTCTATGAGGTGGTGGGCTGTGTCTATGTGGTGGTGGGCTGTGTCTATATGGTGGTGGACTGTGTCTATATGGTGGTGGGCTGTGTCTATGTGTTGGTGGGCTGTGTCTATACGGTGGTGGGCTGTGTCTATGTGGTGGTGGGCTGTGTCTATATGGTGGTGGACTGTGTCTATATGGTGGTGGGCTGTGTCTATGTGGTGGTGGCCTGTGTCTATACCGTGGGCTGTGTCTATGTGGTGGTGGGCTGTGTCTATGTGGTGGTGGGCTGTGTCTGTATGGTGGTTGGCTGTGTCTATATGGTGGTGGGCTGTGTCTACACGGTGGTGGGCTGTGTCTGTATGGTGGTTGGCTGTGTCTATGCGGTAGTGGGCTGTGTCTATGTGGTGGTGGGCTGTGTCTATGCGGTGGTGAGCTGTGTCATGGTCGTTCAGCTTCCCATGCGAGAGCAAGCGCGTGCTGGGGAGTCAAACCTCATTTATAGTGGGCGTGTGTGAACTGCTCGAGCCGGCTGACAAAACATTATGTGATCATGGATTGCTACACAACGTTTCTCCTGTGATCTAGATGTGTCTTTGTGAGTGGAATGTATGACTGATCTTTAAGTCCTTTTAATCACAGTTCCTAACTTGTTCCTGTTTATTTTGTGTGAAGGCTGAATGGCTGTCATCTGTCAAAGAGATGCTGTGAAGCTCTGGCCTCAGTTCTCAGCTCCAACTCCTCTAGTCTGAGAGAGCTGGACCTGAGTACCAATGATGTGCAGGATTCAGGAGTGAAGCTGCTCTCTGCTGGACTGGGGAGTCCACACTGTACACTGGAAACTCTCAGGTCAGTTTTACTCAATGTGCAAACAGTTACACCACAAGGTTCATATCAGAAGACATTTGACGTGTGGTCCCTTTTCCCCATACAATTTCAATAGCATTTAATGTCATTTAATAATAACTCCACAACTCGTATTTGAATAATAATGTTGATCATATTAGTGTCTGGTTTCCTTGATTTCCTCCATAATCTAGATTGTAGTACAATCTAACAGTGTTCTACGTAATGGTAATACTTTAATTGAGTGAAATATAAAGAACCCAAAAGTCCTATTCTTTAGTTGACCTCGTTACACAGCGGAATAAACACTAGGGGTTGGTGCGCTACAATAGTAATATATTACCATTGAATACCTGGTTGTTTCTGGTAAGGCCTTCTTCCATGGGTGGAGCTGTTGCAAATGGTCTGCAATCCAAATGTTTTGTAGTTTTGAAAACCTAACGTATAAATGTGTGAAAAGACATGATCAGTCTATAATTTTAATGGTAGGTTTATTTGAACATTGAGAGACAGAAAAACAACAAATAAATCCAGAAAAATGGGTTATTGATTGATTGAATTGAATTGATTTGCATTTTAATGAGGGAAATAAGTAGTTGACCCCCTCTCAATCAGAACGATTTCTGTCTCCCAGGTGTCTTTTATACAGGTAACGAGCTGACATTAGGAGCACACTCTTAAAGGGAGTGCTCCTAATCTCAGTTTGTTACCTGTATAAAAGACACCTGTCCACAGAAGCAATCAATCAGATTCCAAACTCTCCATTATGGCCAAGACCAAACAGCTCTCCAAGAATGTCAGGGACAAGATTGTAGACCTACACAAGGCTGGAATGGGCTACAAGACCATCGCCAAGCGGCTTGGTGAGAAGGTGACAACAGTTGGTGCGATTATTCGCAAATGTAAGAAACACAAAATAACTATCAATCTCCCTCGGCCTGGGGCTCCATGCAAGATCTCACCTTGTGGAGTTGCAATGATCATGAGAAGGGTGAGGAATCAGCCCAGAACTACACGGGAGGATCTTGTCAATGATCTCAAGGCAGCTGGGACCATAGTCACCAAGAAAACACTTGGTAACACACTAAGCCGTGAAGGACTGAAACCCTGCAGCACCCGCAAGGTCCCCCTGCTCAAGAAAGCACAAATACAGGCCCGTCTAAAGTTTGCCAGTGAACATCTGAATGATTCAGAGGAGAACTGGGTGAAAGTGTTGTGGTCAGATGAGACCAAAATCGAGCTCTTTGGCATCAACTCAACTCGCTGTGTTTGGAGGAGGAGGAATGCTGCCTATGACCCCAAGAACACCATCCCCACCGTCAAACATGGAGGTGGAAACATAATGCTTTGGGGGTGTTTTTCTGCTAAGGGGACAGGACAACTTCACCGCATCAAAGGGACAATGGACGGCACCATGTACCATCAAATCTTGGGTGAGAACCTCCTTCCCTCAGCCAGGGCATGGAAAATGGGTCGTGAATGGGTATTCCAGCATGACAATGACCCAAAACACACGGCCAAGGCAACAAAGGAGTGGCTCAAGAAGAAGCACACTAAGGTCCTGAAGTGGCCTAGCCAGTCTCCAGACCTTAATCCGATAGAAAATCTGTGGAGGGAGCTGAAGGTTCGAGTTGCCAAACGTCAGGCTCAAAACCTTAACGACTTGGAGAAGGTCTGCAAAGAGGAGTGGGACAAAATCCCTCCTGAGATGTGTGCAAACCTGGTGGCCAACTGCAAGAAACGTCTGACCTCTGTGATTGCCAACAAGGGTTTTGCCACCAAGTACTAAGTCATGTTTTGCAGAGGGGTCAAATACTCATTAAAATGCAAATCAATTTATAACATTTTTGACATGTGTTGTTCTGGATATATGTGTTGTTATTCTGTCTCTCACTGTTCAAATAAACCTACCAACCTACCAAAATTATAGACTGATCATGTCTTTGTCAGTGGGCAAACGTACAAAATCAGCAGGGGATCAAATACTTTTTTCCTTCACTGTATATGGTGGTGGGCTGTGTCTATAAGGTGGTGGGCTGTGTCTATATGTTGGGCTGTGTCATTGCCGTTCGGCGTCCAATGCGAGAACAAGGGCGTGCTGGGGAGTCAAACCTCATTTATAGTCGGCGTGTGTCAACTGCTCAACCCGGCTGGCAAAAAATGATGTGATCACAGATTGCTACACAATGTCTCTCCTGTGAGCTAGACGTGTCTTTGCGAGTGAAATGTATGACTGATCTTTAAGTCCTTTTAAACCCACTTCCTAACATGTTTTGTGTGAAGGTTGAATGGCTGTCATTTGTCAGAGAGATGCTGTGAAGCTCTGGCCTCAGTTCTCAGCTCCAACTCCTCTAGTCTGAGAGAGCTGGACCTGAGTACCAACGATCTGCAGGATTCAGGAGTGAAGCTGCTCTCTGCTGGACTGGGGAGACCACACTGTACACTGGAAACTCTCAGGTCAGTTATCAGCCTCTTCCTCAAACTGTGTCTTTGGGCTTGTTTAATATGTAAGGGATGATCCACGACTAGGTGGGCTGTTATGGAAAAAGAACACACGACACGGACTAAGAACCCCTGACACGATGCAGCATCATTATTCATCTAGAAGCTAGGTTCACCGTGTCAGTGAGGATGCCAACGCCACAGTACTGACATAACTTTAGAGGACCACTGATTTCAACAAGATTGTTATTGTTTAGTTCTTTATGTTTGCTGTCCTGTTAACTGCTAGTATGTTATGAGTTAACAGGTTATTCTAGCTCACAGAACGCTGGACAGCTGATGTGAGGGTTAGGGGTTGGGGGGGGGAATTGTGACTTTTTTGCTGACTTTTCTTGTTAGATATTGGAACTGGAAGTAAACATAATGCCCCATCTACAACTACATCACTCTCCTCTGATGCCTTTTAGAGAACATGCATTCAGCTTAATTTGTGTTCTGGGATACTAGGCCTGCAATATTGTTTTATTTGGGCATCAATTATGAACTGGTGCTTTTTCAGTTGATGTGTACTGCTGCTCTTTTCCTGTGCTCAGTGAGATGTGCAGTGTGGCCTAATCACAGATCAGAGTATTAATTTCTAGGCACACAGAAAAAGGGCTGTTGCTTGCCATGCAATACAAAGGTACTGAGTAGGCCTAATCAACACCTATTGATTGTTTTACGTTGACCGCTTCCTTCTGGTGTGCAGTTTTCTGTTCAGCATGCCTGGTATGAAATGTGTGTGTGTGTTTCCTTCTGTTGTTCTGTCACTGTGGACACACACACACACACACACACACACACACACACACAGTTTATGAGAGTTTATGGGCTACCTCATTCTAGTTCTGCCTGAAAATTTGTGTTTCTTGTGCTTATTTATTTATTTTTTATTTTGTTTTTTATTTATTTTATTTTTTAAGTACTTCAATTTACCTGACTTATTTTAATTGAAGCTATTTTGTAATTTATTTACATTAATTTTATTGATTGGATGAACTATAATTTGCCTAAAGATGGTTATTTTGTATTTTTGTCTGATTGTTGTCTTGTGTTAAAAAATGAATCAGACGTTACTCAACAGTTACTCAGTATTTGAGTAGTTTATTCACCAAGTACTTTTTTACTCTTACTCAAGTAATTATTTGGATGACTACTTTATACTTTTACTTGAGTCATATTATTCTGAAGTAACAGTACTTTTACTTTAGTACAATTTTTGGCTACTCTACCCACCTCTGAACTCTGGCCAGCTGAATGTTAGAATACACTTTATTAATTAATAATGTGTGTGTGTGTGTGTGTGTGTGTGTGTGTGTGTGTGTGTGTGTGTGTGTGTGTATAGCTTGTCTGGCTGCCTGGTCACACAGGAAGGCTGTGCTTCTCTGGCCTCAGCTCTGAGCTCCAACCCCTCCCATCTGAGAGAGCTGGACCTGAGCTACAATCACCCAGGAGACTCAGGAGTTACGCTGCTCTCTGCTGGACTGGAGGATCCACGCTGGAGACTGGACACTCTCAGGTATGGAGAGGACAGCTCCCCACTCAGGAACAATGTCCCCTACAATGATTCAACCAGCTGCTAGATGAAGTGGTTTGAAAACCCAGCTGGAACTCATGTTGTGTAGAAAGTGATGAGACAGCAGATGATGAAGGTGAATGTTTCAACATGCTGCTCTCACTTTGTTTCCCCCCCAGTGTGGAGCACGGTGGAGTGTGGAGGCTGAAACCAGCTCTAAAGAAGTGTAAGTGTCTGTTTAGTTTGATTCATCACAACACACACTAACTATTGAGATGGAAAGTCCATCCACACAGCAGGAGGTGACGTCCATTCATTCAGATGTGTACTTGTGTATACGTATGTATAGCTATGTTTCAGTGCGTTTATGTATGTCTAGAATGTATGTGTACGTATGTACGTGCATGTATGAGCACATGTCTATGTATATATAGTATGTATGAACCAGTTCTATGGCTCCAACAGTTAATTTCCAGCCTGTATGTGAGCTTAGCTTGTTCAGTCTGTTGTTCACACAGGTGTCCCTTTGAAGGTTGAGTGCAATGTATGTGGATTTGGAAATCCAAAGGTTTATATCCTGAAAGGATAAGTACAAGGACAAAAACAAGGAACAAGGACAAGTATTGCTTAGATATTTCATATGAGTGATAAGCTCATCATGCTGAACATTTTGATGTATAATATTTGTATGTAGTGTAAATATTGAGGGAGTAAATGCAGTTTATACATTTTCCTTGGTTTCAATGTTTTGATTGGGACAGCCACTCACACACACACACATTTCAAATTAACTTTAATTATCTTAAAAATTACATATACTATTGCTTAGAAAATCTATAGCAGATGATTCCACCTATGATATGATTTTTGTCTTTCTATGTTAATGTTTGAAGAGTAGATAGTGACCAAAAAAAGTGTCAGAAAGAGAATAAAAAGAAGTATGCAAGAGAACAGTACTAGTGATGATGATGATGATGAAGAATGGTTCAGCAGCTAATCATGTCTTGTTCTCCCGTCAGATGCCTATGAACTCACACTCGACCCAAACACAGCCCACAGACGACTCTCTCTGTCTGAGGACAACAGAAAGGTGACGCGGGTTGGAGAGGAGCAGTCGTATCCTGATCACCCAGAGAGATTTGAATCCTATCCCCAGGTGTTGTGTAGAGAGGGTCTGACTGGCCGCTGTTACTGGGAGGTAGAGAGGGAAGGAGCTGTTGAGATAGGAGTGACATACAGAGGAATCACAAGGAGAGGAGGGGGTGTTGACAGCTTGCTTGGAAGGAACAACAAGTCCTGGAGTCTTCATTGTAATGATGGTCGTTACACTTCCCGGTACAACGGTAGAGAAACAGTCATACTTCTCCCCCCCGCTGGCTCTAACAGAGTAGGAGTGTATCTGGACCGGCCTGCTGGCACTCTGTCCTTCTACAGAGTGTCCCCAGATGTAGGAGGGTCCTCAGACACACTGACACACATCCACACCTTCCAGTCCACCTTCACCCAGGAGGACCTCCACCCTGGGTTTGTGTTATGGGGGGTTGGTGACTCAGTGTCTCTGCGTCGGTTGTAAAAAAAAAAGAAACGCAACGGGCGGGCCGTGTGCGTGTTTCTTTTTTTCATACACATAGTACACACACACATAGCACACACACATAGTACACACACACATAGTACACGTACATAGTACACACACATAATTACACGAAGAAGTTATATTTTCTCTTTCATTTACTTCAATAATCTTTTACATTTTTTTATGTAACATACTGTTTGCTTTTACTCAAGTCTGTTTGTGAATTAAAAATGGAGGCGAGAGAGATTTATTGTGGCTGTATTTTCCTTATTTCCTTGTTTTGTAAAGATTTATTGTGTTATTCTGTGTTGTTTTATTTGAAGGGATACATGCTATTTTATATGTTGTTAATGTCTATTAGACAAGTATATACAATGTAATATTTGTCTATTTACGTTAATCTTGCTCTGCTTATTACAACAATAAATCATTTAGTATGAAATAACTCAGTACTTGAGTAGTCTTTTCACTAGATACTTTCTTACTCTTCCTCAAGTCATTATCTGATGACTACTTTTACTTCTACTTGAGTTATTATTACTTTAAATGGTGGTACAGCTGCATTTTAAAAACAGACTGTGGGAGTGTGTGTGGATGGTGGCTGGTTTAAGCAGCCTCACCTGGCCCGAGTCAGACTGACTGGACTCTGGGGCTGGGTGAGGCTGCACACCTGTTGCACATTGAGCAATCAGTGTGCACGGGTTAAACCAGCCATCACCACACACACTCAGGGAGAGCTCTCCGGCATGGCAGCATGGAGCACCATATGCATGCCTCATTCTACGCAACTTTTACAATAAACTGGTTCAACATCACCACCCTGTGTCCATTGGTCTGGAGGAGCCCGAGGAAAGTCACCTAGGTGGAGTATGGAAGCCACCTAGGTGGCTTCCATACTCCACCCTCCATTTACTACACGCCACCTAGGTGGCGTGTAGTAAATGTATACTCTCACATAATGTTGTAGCAGCGTGTGACGTTGCTACAACATATACATGCTATGCATACATAGATATGTACTCATGCATACACACACATACTTTATTTACATAGACATGTACTCATACATACACCTACATACTATATAAACATAGACATGTACTCATACATACTATATATACATAGACATGTACTCATACATACATGTACATACTATATATACATAGACATGTACTCATACATACACGTACATACTATATATACATAGACATGTACTCATACATACTATATATACATAGACATGTACTCATACATACTATATATGTATCTATGTACACATACATACGTGTACATAGATACACATACATATACATAAATACACATACGTGTACATAGGTACACATACATACGTATACATAGGTACACACACACTGTGGTAACCCGGCTCCAGCTCATCGCCCCAGGCGGCCCAGGGGCCACCGCTCTGCCCCAGCTGGGGCCCGCATTAGCGCTGGCCCCATTGCGCTGAAACACCTGGAGGAGGAGGAGGAACGCCAGCAGACACGGGACTCCACACACACACACCAAGACACACACACACACCTAGTCACTTTCTCCAAGACACACACACGACACTCACATACACACAAACACACACACAAAGACACACACGACACACACAATCACACACACACACAACATACACCAAGACACACACACACACAAAATGACACACACACAATCACACAGACACACACACACCACACACATATACACTCACGCACACACTAACACTCACACACACACACACTCACACTCACTTACACACACACACACACAATCACACACACAAAGACACACACGACACACACAATCACACACACACGACATACACCAAGACACACACACACACACACACACACACACACACAATCACACACACACACACACACACACACCACACACATATGCACTCACACACACACACACACACACACACCACACACAAATGCACTCACACACACACACACTCACACTCACACACACACACTCACACACAGATTAGAGATGTGTGTGTGTGTATTAGTGTGTATTTCTGTGTGTGTGTGTGTGTGTGTGTGTGTGTATTAGTGTGTGTGTTTCTGAGTGTGTGTATTAGTGTGTGTGTGTCTATGTGTGTGTGTATATGCGTGTGGTGTGTGTGTGTGTGTGTGTGTGTTAGTGTGTGTTTCTGTGTGTGTGTGTGTGTGTGTGTGTGGTGTGTGTGTGTGTGTGTGTGTGTATATTAGTGTGTGTTTCTGAGTGTGTGTATTAGTGTGTGTGTGTATATGCATGTGGTGTGTGTGTATATTAGTGTCTGTGTGTGTGTGTGTGTCTATGTGTGTGTGTATGCGTGTGGTGTGTGTGTGTGTGTGTTAGTGTGTGTGTGTTCAAACGCTATATTTTGTCCTCCTTTGTTGTGGAGTCCTTGTTCTATGTGGTGCTTGTATTTGGATGCGCACAATGAAGACACAGTCTTCCACACATGCGCACATGCAAATCCACCCACAAGGCTCCAGACACAGGTTTGAAATGCTCTTAAAGGTTCATGTTCACATGTAGTGCATCCACAAGGCTCCAGACACAGGTTTGAAATGCTCCTAAAGGTTCATGTTCACATGTAGTGCATCCACAAGGCTCCAGACACAGGTTTGAAATGCTCTTAAAGGTTCATGTTCACATGTAGTGCATCCACAAGGCTCCAGACACAGGTTTGAAATGCTCTTAAAGGTTCATGTTCACATGTAGTGCATCCACAAGGCTCCAGACACAGGTTTGAAATGCTCTTAAAGGTTCATGTTCACATGTAGTGCATCCACAAGGCTCCAGACACAGGTTTGAAATGCTCTTAAAGGTTCATGTTCACATGTAGTGCATCCCGTACCGGGGAGAATGAGGGACGCATCCACGCCTCAGTGGAACATCTCTGAGAACCTCAGAGAACCTACACGCACACACACGCACGCACACACAGTCACACACGCACACAGACACACGCACACACAGACACAAGCACACAGACACACACAGACATGCATGCACGCACACGCACACAGACACACGCACACAGACACACGCACACACAGACATGCATGCACGCACACGCACACTGACACACGCACACACAGACATGCACGTGCACGCACACAGACACATGCACACTGACACACGCACACACAGACATGCACACACGCGCACGCACACACATTAGGACATAACGCACGCACATAAGGATTAAGGAGCATAACATGCTCCTTAATCACTTAATCACTCACTTAAGGACTTCAGGATCCTTAATCACTAAGCCGTTTCCTCATCATAATTCATATCAAAATCAGCAGGCTAAGTAGTAACATGATACTTTGTATATCGAGACGTCAACACAATTGAATTCATAACGTTTAAATATTATACTTTAAAAACAAGGTCATCTGAATTTATTCGTTTTGAAATCACCTCTTTGAAATTCAAATATGGCATTTCAAGTTGTACCATTTAAAAAACACGATAAAAAATGATGCATTCACTAATTATGATACAAAAATTCAAGTTGCAGATATTTGATATTGTAGCAACCCTGTTTCTATGCGTCCAAGCACCACACAGTTTGTTTTGATGAACTCTCTTTTATTAATCGCGGACACACGTTGTCGAACGCTACAACACAATGAACATGAACTTCCCCACATCTCTAACCGGATCTCCTTTTCCAAGGCCCGCCCCCTTCTCCTGAACACCCAATCAGAACATCAGCACAATGCAGACAAACACGCAACTCAGAACCGTCACAATATATTCGAGATATCTCTCTATATATACATACGATATTGATTACTCATAGTCAAGTGGTCAAAATATGGACCAGAAAATTAAAGCCATAAAAATCAAAACTGCAGTAGCAGGGCCTTCCAAGGCCAAAGCAATAGAGAACGAATGCAATCGAATCTACTGCCGGCCTATCAGAGCGCCATCCGTCAGTCATGTGATCAAAGAAAACTGCTGGAGAATTAAACCCAACGATGGCCAACAGGGAGAAGGACGGGGCTCAGGTAAATTGTACGGTTTATGTCAGTTATGTATAATCAAAGTCGGGCCTCAATAAGCACAGTAGGTTTCAGGGCTTCAAAAAAGCTCGTAACACAACATAACCACCATGACAGCAGTCTGTTCCATCACGTTCAGTCTCGATTGCCGAGGTGAATTCAAAACGAATGAATTCAGAT
>JACYXH010000801.1:0-30000 GCA_026745465.1 Lota lota
GGACAGTCCAACTCTCTGGTGGTTTGTGTATTCTGGGGAGGAAATAAAAGAGTCTAGCTCTAGGGAGGTCGGGCCCATACAGACAGTGTGCCTGTTTCACAGTTATCAGGTGTTTTGCCTTCATCTGGTGAATTAAACCCTGGCAATGGCCTGCGTTTCTGGATAGATAGGCTGCGTGAGCGGGCGCTAATACGCCGTGTCATGGAGTTGGCTAGCTTCCAATATATAGTTGGTGCGGTCCTGAAGAACAATCTGACCGCCGGCCGTCAGCCGCTTTGATAATGACCTCGTGGAGGGCTTTTAATGTTTTAAGGGCCTGTTGTTGCTCTAATGTAATGTTCCCTCCTGACACTGGTCGAGGTCGGAGGTCACGGAAGGACCGGATGTCGTGCTCTATGAGCACCCGTATGGGTGCCGAGATGGCCTCTACTGCCGGTTCCCAAGTGGACGGCGTGGTGAAAGGTAAGTAGGTGAAGTGGTGTTGTATTTAAAATGATCGAGGAGCTTAAGGCGACGGTGATAAATGTGTAGATCTTTCCTCAACAAAACGCCATCTAAGAGGTGTAGGGATAAAGGTGAGGCCCCTTTAAGGACCCCCCGTTCCTGTGGGGATAAACAGAGGGAGGAAAGGTTAGTGACGTTGGATCTGACGGACTGCGTTGCGCCTGGTGAGCCACCCATAAACCCAGCTGCTTCAGCCAGGCCTGCAGCATCGCCCTCGCCGTCTCCAGAGTCCAGTGGATGTTGTCACGAGCCGTCTGGAAGTGGGATAAAGATAACTGTTTTAAGAAGTTACAGCGGGGATCAACAACCTCAATGCTATTGCCTGTATGTCCCCGGGGAAGGCTGTCTGCCTGTGTCTGCCTGTATGTCCCGGGGAAGCTGTCTGCCTGTATGTCCCCGGGGAAGCTGTCTGCCTGTATGTCCCCGGGGAAGCTGTCTGCCTGTATGTCCCCGGGGGTAGGGGGGAGAGGGGAGGTTAAGGTGAGGGTAGGTTAAGGTTAAGGAAAAGGTTAGGGTTAGAGAATATTGTATAATGCTAATATATACGTGTATTAGTCAACTCATTATGGACATTTAACTTACCTCACAACATGCTGAAAAAGCAACACAACAAGGTAGGAGAAGTTTCTATTAGAAAACTCCATTAGTATACATTTGAACATTTTTGCACACATTGAAACATTTTGGGGAAGCCTTGTCCATTGTCCAGTCCAATTTTGAAACCAATTAGAGCGGTATATTGTGAAAGCAGCCCATGTATTCAACCATCTCACCCTAACTCTTTCCCTAACACTGAACCCTAACTCCTTGAAGGACAAGGAGCCTCCCACTGTGGGAAGGAAACCTTGATGGAACACACTGGAGGGATCCTAGTGTGCAACATATGGTGACAAAGTCAAGTTCAATTAGTTTAATTCAAGAGCATACCTCTGGTCACATGACATGCAGAACACACTGTTGACCCACAGCTGGCTTTACCTTCCAAAGTCCTCAGCAGTCACATGGCAGTCCTCCACGCTGATCCTGGTGGGTCATCTGGGTCATCTAGTCACAACTCAATCAGGATATGAACAAAAGCCGTCTCCAACCTCATTTATCATTTATTAAATTAAAAAATACAACTTTTAGAGCTTAGTGAGAAAGTAGAGCAGACCCTACAGCAGTCACATTTAGAACAAAACTGAGTCGAAATAAATCCTGTTATCTCATAGCGCCATTAACCCAGGGAATGCTTTCTCAAAATCATTTGGATTAGAAGGGATGGCTGCAGTGACAGCTTTAGGACTAGTTGAGTAACTGTTGTGGAAATATTAAATCCTACCTATAATATACAATTATATACTAATTATATAAACCTTGTTTATATAACTACTAGTCAACTGAAAATGAATGTGTATACATTCTCCTTGGACCTAGAGATCCCTCCCTTCCTTTCTCTAATTGAAAGGTGTTAAGCTAGTTTACATTTGCATTGCCACTGTAGCCATGAAGTCTGATACTGAGGCCATGCCAATCTACTTCTTTGTTGTGTAGATTCCTTTAACTGTCCTGCAGCCTTGTGGACATGTCCACTTCACCCATAGTGTCTCTCACCATGACTGACTTCAGCCATGGCCAGTCCTAAAGTCTCCACCATGGTCACTCCCCCTCACCTTTGTACTTCCTGCCCACCATGTGATATAAGAATCATGTGCACCCATTGTCTCATTGAATGGATGCTTGGTAGCTTTGCTGCCTGCATCTTCCCATGATCATGCTCCAAAATTCAATCAAATATTTTGCTGTCAAGAAGTGTCTATAAAGAAGTTTTTCTTCATCAGTGGCTAGTTTAGTAGTAGCAGTAGTACTCTATTCCATTGAGGTGGAAGTGATAATCACTTTAGAGACGGGTGTCCCTTACCCCCACGAGGGAAGTCCTTCACCAGGCAGGTCCTCCAGCCATCAGCTCCCCTCCACCACCGAGTCCTGGTCTGGCAACAAACTGCAGTGGTTTAGTCTCAACGTCTGGTAACTACAGCATTATCTGGTCTGGTAACCAACAGTGGTAGTTTGTCTGGTAACTACAGCATTATCTGGTCTGGTAACCAACAGTGGTAGTTTGTCTGGTAACTACAGCATTATCTGGTCTGGTAACCAACAGTGGTAGTTTGTCTGGTAACTACAGCATTATCTGGTCTGGTAACCAACAGTGGTAGTTTGTCTGGTAACTACAGCATTATTTAGTCTGGTAACCAACAGTGGTAGTTTGTCTGGTAACTACAGCATTATTTAGTCTGGTAACCAACAGTGGTAGTTTGTCTGGTAACTACAGCATTATTTAGTCTGGTAACCAACAGTGGTAGTTTGTCTGGTAACTACAGCATTATTTAGTCTGGTAACCAACAGTGGTAGTTTGTCTGGTAACTACAGCATTATTTAGTCTGGTAACCAACAGTGGTAGTTTGTCTGGTAACTACAGCATTATTTAGTCTGGTAACCAACAGTGGTAGTTTGTCTGGTAACAAATAGCGGTAGTTTGTCTGGTAACAAACACAGCAGTAGTTTGTCTGGTAACACAAGCAGTGGTTTGAATGGTGTGGTAACGTTGGTCGTTTCCAGTCATGTCTGAATGGAAGCAATGCAGTTTATGCAAACTTCCCAGTAATACTTCCTCCAGATGCACAGCTCCAGCATCAGCTCTCCTCAGCCAAGGATTCCTGGTCCGCTAACAAACACAGTGGTAGTAGTTGAGCCATTTATTCTTTGGACGCCTCGTTTAAATCATTCTGAACCAAAGTGCTGGCTTGAGTGTAAAAGAGGAATGGAAGATTCATTTGATATTTTAAACTTGCACTAAGAAACATGCACACTCTTGTTATTCAGGAAAACAGTCAAACATTGTGTGAATTCAACAGGTTGTCAAATGACGTAGAAAAAAGGTTGAGGTTGGTATTAACCTTCCAAAGACTTAAGCAGTCACATCGTAGGCCTCGTGTTGTTCCTGGTCATCAGCTTCATCTATTCACAATCCACTTTAAATCAGTATACAAATAAAAACCGTCTCCCACCTCAGCCGACAGACTCACTATCATTTGTTCAAATAAACCATACAACTTGTAGAACTTGTGCAGCAGTAGCACAGACTCTGTAGCCTTCACATTTAGGGGTTAGAGAGTCTAAATAAAACGTATTAACCCAGGGACTGTTTTCTCTAAATCAGCCACCATAAGTAACAGATTTAAGAACAAAAACACTTCAGTAGCAGTGAGTGTGATAATCACTTTAGAGCTGGGCTTCATTCGCCCCGACCGGGACGTCCTTCGTCAGGCAGGACCTCCAGCACGGCTCCACCATCAGCTCCCCTCCGCCACGGCGTCCCGGTCTGCTATCAAACAGCGCTAGTTGGGTCTAACATCTGGTAACAAACCTGGGGATGGAAACATTTGCAAAGGGGTAGCGAATATCCAACTTCCTTAAGTTTCCAAGTTGACTTATTGAGAAATGTATAACTGTGAAATTAACTGAGAAATGTGTAACTATGGTAGTAGTAGTAGCAGCAATAGGAGCAAAAATAGCTCACGTGACTTAGATGACCCAAAATATTACCTCAAATCACAGCTTAGGAAGAATTCACAGTGAAAATTCACAAACTAAAAACTAATAAATCTCCCTCTACAATCGTTTACAAAAACTAAAAAGAACCTCCGGGCATTTAGCGTTTCAGAACAGCTTGGTGATGGTTACCCTCTGGTCCTCAGCCTCCGGTCCACCCTGGTGCCTCATGCCTGGTCCTCAGCCTCCGGTCCACCCTGGTGCCTCATGCCTGGTCCAGGGGATCTGGTTACCCTCTGGTCCACCCTGGTGCCTCATGCCTGGTCCAGGGGATCTGGTTACCCTCTGGTCCACCCTGGTGCCCCATGCCTGGTCCAGGGGATCTGGTTACCCTCTGGTCCACCCTGGTGCCCCATGCCTGGTCCAGGGGATCTGGTTACCCTCTGGTCCACCCTGGTGCCCCATGCCTGGTCCAGGGGATCTGGTTACCCTCTGGTCCACCCTGGTCCAGGGGATCCTGTAAAGTCAGACAGCATCTGTGTAAACACGTTTACACAGAGGTCTTGTTTTGTACAATATGTACATGTAATTAAATCTCAGAAGACGACGTGCTATAACATATTAGCTGTGCTATAACTTATTAGCTTTATTTATTAACTAGAGACATACAGGTTGGCCGTCTTCAGGAAGGCAAACTTCCACACACCGAGTCAAGGTACTGAACCAATCACAATCAAGCATATTCACATCCAATAGAAATCATTGTAACTCCATAATCATTAACATTGATGTCAACACACGGTAACAAATATATTCTATGAATATCACAACAGCAAGTTCAATTACACTATGGAATGCCACTAACACTAGTGAGCCTGGTTCAACGCTTCCTCGACCACATCTACCTCCCGACCACTCTGCATAGATCACTTTGAGAAGGTCATATAACGTTACAGAAAAGAATGGGTAAATACGGTAGGTATCAATGTGAAACCGTCCATATCAAACGCTCACCTGCGTGGTTGGATTGACATCTTGTGCGTCATACAGGTTCAGGATAGCAAGGACTGGAGCTGCCCCCACTGTTAACACAAAACAATCTTTAATAACAAGATATCACACACTGGAATCACAAGGGAACAACAATTACCAAACACAGGAAGTGATGCAGCAATTTATAAATCCTTTCCTATAAAAACCTGTCCTGCCTCATTTTCCAAGTCAATGAGTGTACGCAAAAGATATAGTAAGTCTGAATGTGTCACTACTCTTCAATGAGCTTTACATCATGGCCTCACCAAGAATAAACTGAAAACCAATACAACAGTCAGGGTGCTTAAGAGGAATAACTGTTCTTAGTTTGCTTAAGTTATGTGGGATTTAATCTACAGCCGCAGTTTTATGGTAGCATTTGCGCAACAACGAAACTTATTTGACTCTTCTGAACAGCTATTCCATTAGTTTTTACACAAATAAACACGTTTACATTGAACCCTTCCTTTTATTTCTGAAGTTTAGTGGAGACAACACAGAGAAGACAGAATTTATTCAGCCCAAGCACTGAAACTGAAAGTGCATTGACCTCACCGTTATGGAGTCCTTTTTAGCCCAGTGGGGAGACGGCAGCGAGGGATGGAGCTGGGTGTGGAGGCAGACACCTTGTGACACAAACTACAGTTATAATTTCAGCTCTGTAGGGTTAGGGTGAGGGTTTAACTGGGCCAATCACAGCCCAGATATTTAAAACACTAGCAGTATCAATAGTAATATAATAGTAAAATGATACTTAGCCATATTCAGCTGCTGGCTTGTTGTAGATCAAAGGAGCCGCACTATGGAAATAACAAATTGTAATTAAAATGTTGAGGCCTTAAACGATCTCTGCATCATATACGCGACTCGAAAATGTTTACGCAACAACACAGTGTCAGTTGTAGAGAGCAATCATCAAAGTAGTTTTGGGGGATTTTATAAAAATGTTATGTTTCATTATGAGTGCACTACCTAAAGTACAATAAAGTGATCAAATATTGCAGATGGTTACTGATAGAAATAGGGAACCGCCAGATGACCTAATTAGGTACGCTTGTTAGTGATGAGGTTACGCAAATGCCAATCCTAATTGTACTGCCAGATGCCCTACCAGGTGAATCAACATCCACAACTCATACAGTACTGCAGCATTAGAGGTTCACAAACTGCATATTTCTAACTACTAACCTTGGCAGAAAGCCAAGGTAACCCAAGTCATACTGGAATCCTAACGTTCCAGTACAAACCAGCAATACATAACCAGCACCTCACCTTGAGCTGAACGACGATGAAGATCTTGTGGTCCTTTGATCATCTTTGCATTTCAAAATACAGCCAACAGACTTACCTTGAGGTGATCTAGTAGTTTGATGCTGTTGGTATATGTACAAATAATTTTGACTAAACAGTTCCCCCATCTAACTAATTAACTACTACCAATAAACAAGGTTCACCAGCGTACAAAAAAACAAACTGATCTGATGCTTTTTGTCCACTTCCTTGCTACTCTCAAAAACATGGCATTCAAATTGCATGAGTGTTGCCTTATTGATCTAGGTGTGGTCTGAGTGGCCCGAGATGCATGCTAGGACACTGTGCTATCTTAAGTCTACAGTTCTGTAGATGTTCCCCCTCAGAAATAACCAAGTGTTCATAAGGCTGTCGTCACATCAGTTACATGAACAGGAACATCCGTCAGGACCGTGACAGGGACTGCCCAAGGAGAAATGCCAAGGGTAGGATGTGAGGGTTCGAACACTTAGCGACTAGAATACAACCTAACTCTTACAGTAGAGAACCATTGAGCACATTTCAATGTTACTCTTCATAGATCTTGAAGCCCCAGTTAGGGTTTCTTTATGTCCACATCTGAAGAACAACACACCTGCAGCTTGAAGAGGACCCTAGTTGGGATGTTTCCAAGATGGTTTCTGATTCAAGGGGACCCATCTCCCAGGTCCAGCTAGCCTCATCCAATACATTACAATTCAGCCATCGAAAGACTTGCGTCTCAGCACAGGAGTACAGAAGATCCACAGGTCATGGCAGCCATCGATCATGTCGGGGGTAGGAAGGGCAGCCACGTCGCAGACTGTCAAGCTTGAATAACCATTTACAAAAATGTTCTGGTGCATTTTCATCTTCTCAGTTGGTTTCCTGTCCATTCTGTCCATTCAGAATGCCATTAGTCCATCATCCATTGTTCCTAGTATCCATTGTTCCTTTCCATTGTTTGCATAATTCAGTCACACTGCATGACACTCAAGTCATCCTATCCAGTGTGTAGGAGGTGGAATAGAAAGCCAGATGCTGGATCGCTCCAGGCTCTTGATGTATACTGGATTGCAAAGGCAAATCGTTGATTTGGGCCACAGAATTAAGTCATCCAGAAACGTCGTCCCAAAAGATACTCAAGGATGTTTTAAATGGAGTAGCGTCGTACTGTAGCTGAAAATTCTAAAGATAAAAATGCAGCGATAAAATACACCACCACATTAAACCAACCTGTTAAAATCTTCAGGGGTCAGCCCACATCCCATGTCAAGATGCTCACACATAGTATGCTATGTAAGGTCGATCCCTGGCCATCCTTACATGTAATACCCCATGCCAGGTACAACACTGGCCATGCTCACATGAAGAACCCTATGCCAGGTTGAAAGCTGGCCACACTCACATGAAGTACCTATGCCAGGTCAAACGCTGGCCACACTCACATGAAGTACCTATGCCAGGTTGAAAGCTGGCCACGCTCACATGCAGTACCCTATGCCAGGTTGAAAGCTGGCCACGCTCACATGAAGTACCTATGCCAGGTCAAACACTGGCCACGCTCACATGAAGTACCCTATGCCAGGTCGACAGCTGGCCACACTCACACAGTAAGTATCCCATGCCAAGTTAAACCATGGCCACGCTCACACCGTTTATTCTATGCTAGGTTGAAGCCCGGCCACACTTTCATGTAGTAAGAACCCCATGCCAGGTCAACCTCTGGCCCGGCTCACACATGTATGAACAAATACAAATTAAAGAATTAAACAAACAATTACCATACTTACCAAACCAGGTAACAAAGTAAGATAAGCGGAAGCAGAAGGAGAACCCAGTGGTAGGTTGGTAGGTCTTAAACAGAAGGACAGACCAGTGGTGGGTTGGTAGGTCTTGAGCAGAAGGAGAACCCAGTGGTGGGTTGGTAGGTCTTGAGCAGAAGGAGAACCCAGTGGTAGGTTGGTAGGTCTTAAACAGAAGGAGAACCCAGTGGTGGGTTGGTAGGTCTTGAGCAGAAGGAGAACCCAGTGGTGGGTTGGTAGGTCTTGAGCAGAAGGAGAACCCAGTGGTGGGTTGGTAGGTCTTGAGCAGAAGGAGAACCCAGTGGTGGGTTGGTAGTTCTTGAGCAGAAGGAGAACCCAGTGGTGGGGTAGTAGGTCTTGAACAGCAGGATCATCATCATCCCATCTTGCGAGCAGGCCGATGAGCCCCCTACTGGCTCAGACACGAGCCTTTCTCAGGCTGAACTGCAGAGTAATGGGCAAGGCCAGCTGGCCCTGGAAGATGGGTCTCCTCAAATCAGCAACCATCCTGGAAAGATCCCAACAAGATCCCTTTCTGAACTGCAGTTGTGCTCTCCTCCAGCTGGGGAGGTAGAGAAACCGTCACCACGGCTTCAAGATGTATGAAAGAGAACGTTGCAATGTGCTCAATGGTTCTCTCCTGTAAGATCTAGGTTGTGTTCTAGTTGCTAAGGGGACAAGCCCTCACACCTTGCCCCTGGCGTTTCTCCTCAGGGGAGACCCTGTCAGTATCTTGAAGAACATTCTAATTCACGTAACTGACGTTACGAGGGCCCCTTAAACACTTGGCTTCTCCCGAGGGGGCACATCTACAGAGCTGTAGATGTCAGACAGCACATTACCCTAGCATGCATCTCTGATCACTCAAACCACATACCCTCCATCAGAAAGACAAAACACATGTAAGAGAGAGGGGGGCATGAGAGAGAGGGGACAGAGAGAGGGAGCATGAGAGAGAAAGGACTGAGAGAGGGGGGACTGAGAGAGGGGGGGACTGAGAGAGAGAGGGGACTGAGAGAGGGGGACTGAGAGAGGGGGGACTGAGAGAGAGGGGACTGAGAGAGAGGACTGAGAGAGAGCGGGATTGAGAGAGGGGGGACTGAGAGAGAGAGGGGGGACAGAGAGAGAGGGGGGACTGAGAGAGAGAGAGGGGGGACTGAGAGAGAGGGGGCATGAGAAAGGGGAGACTGAGAGAGGGGGGACTGAGAGAGAGGGGGGGGCATGAGAGAGAGGGGAAAGAGAGAGGGAGCATGAGACAGAGGGGACTGAGAGAGGGGGGACTGAGAGAGAGGGGGCATGAGAGAGGGGGGACTGAGAGAGGGGGGACAGAGAGAGAGGGGGGCATGAGAGAGAGAGGGCATGAGAGAGAGGGGCATGAAAGCGGGGGCATGGGGGGGGGGGGGGGGGGGGGGGGGGGGCATGAGGGGGAGGCGGGGCGAGAGAGCCTCAACCAACCAGGAGGCCAAAATGAGGCCTCAGCATAAAAAGGAAAAATCAGGACTTACAGTTTGCAGTTTCTTCTTCATGATTCAGTTGTGATACTCACAGAATCTCCATTTCTTGTTCTTGACCTGTGAAGGAGTGCAACGAGCAGATTAGTTTTAGAGCTCAAATGAACCACTGAACACAGTGGCAAAGTTGCTTCCTGTTCTATTAATTATTCATGCGTTCCTTTCCCCAATCTTGGGCACTTGTCTACTTCCATATTTGTAAAGCGACCAATATATTACAAGTTTTAAAACCCAGTTCTTTATTATTAAGCTTTTGATATTTTTAATAATTTGTAAGATACATTCACTTTTTTACAGTGGAAGTGGGCTTCAATCTAACAACTCAAAGTACTTTCACCTGTAAAAACTTTTTTTACTTTATTGCATAAAGGTGCAGTTGGAACAGACTTAGCAGATATAGATATACCTTTATCTATATCTCTAAGTGTTTTAATTAGTGAATAATACAATTAAAAAAGCAAGTTGCTAAAGAAGAAGCAACTAATAGTGATAGATATTTATCCATCTATCTCTATACTTATATCGAAATATATATACATCTATATCTCTATCGCTATCTATCCATCAAGATATATATATATATCTATAGCTATATATGTATGTATATATATATATACCTATATATATACCTATATATATATATATATATATATATATATATATATATATCTTGGGCGACCTATATCTTGGGCGATATATATATATATATATATACACCTATATATATATATATATATATATATACCTCTATCGCTATTTATCCATCTCTCTATAGCTATATGTATATATAGATATATAGATATATATCGATCTCTATATTTATATCTCTATATATCTATCCTATATCTATATAGATATCTCTATATCTATCACTGTATCTATCTATATCTATACCTCTATCGCCATCTATCCCTCTCTCTATAGCTACATATATAGATATCTATCTATCTATATACCTCTATCACTATCTATCCATTTCTATAGCTATATCTATAGATATCTATATCTCTATATCTATTGACGTTTGGATCAAGAAACGTCAGCCCGTCATCATCATCGTGCCACCACAGAGACAAATCAACCGCTTAGCTTCAGCCACTCAACGGGCTATGGCCCGGTGGAACAAAACCAATGAAGCCATCTCGACACACTGTTTATTAGTCCTTTACTCAGTCAACGCAGAAAAGAGGAAACAGCGCCCCCCGGTGTCACACATTACAATGGCTAACAGAACAGGGCCAAACACCGCCATTGTGTGACGTCATTTCCCCGCCTACTACTTGTGATGGCGGCCAATTGAAAGTGAATGAGGTCTGGAGCTTCTAGAAGCGCTAGGCTAACCATGACAGTCACGTTTATTTCAATATAGCAATAGGCCTACGACTTGTAACAATACTCATTTAAAACACTTTACGTCCCGTTACATCCACAACTAACATTGTTTAACATATCAAGTAGGCCTAGTAGAAAAACAAATGTTCCTCACAGCAGGTCCAGCTACAGCAGTCGCTTTTACTTCGAAAAGTCTTCGTTTCCTTGCGGTTAACCCGGAAAACAGAGGACCACATTTGTCATTAGTCACACATAGAAGTTGAACCGGAAACTTCCAACCGTGTTGTGGTTTAATTTGTAAAAAATATTTAGGAAATGACCGTGTATTGGAGACAAAAGACGGCTACTACCAAACTAGCTGCTTTACTGAACGGAAGTAAACAGCGCCACCTGCAACAAGCCCCGCGAACTCATTACCATGGCAACCTAATTAGTACACCTATATGCAGGTGTGCATGGAAGCAAATCATAACGTTTTGAAGTTTTAAAAGCCATTTAATTTAGTATATGGAAATGTAAAACACCATTGAATTGATAACATTGACATATTATACTTTGAAGCCAAAATCATCTGAATTCATTCGTTTTGAATTCACCTCGGCAATCGAGACTGAACGTGATGGAACAGACTGCTGTCATGGTGGTTATGTTGTGTTACGAGCTTTTTTGAAGCCCTGAAACCTACTGTGCTTATTGAGGCCCGACTTTGATTATACATAACTGACATAAACCGTACAATTTACCTGAGCCCCGTCCTTCTCCCTGTTGGCCATCGTTGGCTTTAATTCTCCAGCAGTTTTCTTTGATCACATGACTGACGGATGGCGCTCTGATAGGCCGGCAGTAGATTCGATTGCGTTCGGTCTCAATTGCTTTGGCCTTGGAAGGCCCTGCAACTGCAGTTTGAATTTATATGGCTTTAATTTTCTGGTCCATATTTTGACCACTTGAATATGAGTAATCATTATCGTATGTATATATATATATATATATATATATATATATATATATATTATATAGATATATAGATAGATAGATAGATATCTCGAATATATCAAATATCTGCAACTTGATTTTTTTGTATCATAAATAGTGAATGCATAATTTTTTATCGTGTTTTTAAATGGTACAACTTGGAATGCCATATTTGAATTTCAAAGAGGTGATTTCAAAACGAATAAAATCAGATGACCTTGTTTTTAAAGTATAATATTTATACGTTATGAATTCAATTGTGTTTACGTCTCGATATACAAAGTATCATGTTACTACTTAGCCTGCTGATTTAGATATGAATTATGATGATGAAACGGCTTAGTGATTAAGGATCCTCAAGTCCTTAACTGAGTGATTAAGTGATTAAGGAGCATGTGATGCTCCTTAATCAGGGAACAGTTGTCATCAACTAACAGTGGGGGCCAGAGACAGGGCTCTGGCAGGGAGGGGGGAAACAGCATGAGGCAAAACCAAATGTAACTGTTTAAAGACTAACACTTTCCTCAACAGCATGTAAAGACAGCTGTTTTTCATATATGGGGTCGAAAGGTCAAAAGGAGCCTGCGCCACGCCCCTTATGAGATTTTAAAAAGTGAGAGGGGTGAGAGGTCACGAGATGGAGCATTATCCGAGGCTCTTTTAGTTACTTCCTGTAGGGCTAGAGGCCCTAACTGTATTATCTTACTTGTCCTTGAGGCCCTCTTTCATATGAAAGAAACCCCAGGTCTCTTTCTCACTCCCAAGTGTCCTTGACCCCTAGGTCACCTACTAATTACATAACTTCCTGTAGGGCTGGATGTACAGTATATTAGGTACTGTTTTAGTAAATCTTGATGCCCTGATTCGTATAAAAGAGACCAGACGTCGCTATCTTACTCCCAAGTCATTCTGTGCACACACCATTAACGGGGTTAATGGTGTGTTTGCATCACTTCCTGTAGGTCTAGGACCCTCATGTTGATAATTATAGTAATGTTTTGAAAGTCTTTTTAGTCTTCCTTTTACTTTATTGACACATTAACACTTTAAAGCGGGATTAATTGGTCATGACTATCTTGTGCAAGAACATGTTTTTATAAAATTAACCTTTAGAATGGATGTTTTGGCGGAAGCAAAGCAGACATAAACTCCCTGTTTTCCCACAAAAACATGTCGGCCTGGTCCGTCCCAAAGAAGAAATATGTCATCCGTGGGTCACTCGAAAATCTATGTTTTTATTGAAAGAACATCATCAGTTACATAAAATAACATTTCATGACTTTCATATAGCACACATATCATAGCAGCCCAGATGACTAATGTTACACAACGCAAAACAACAATTCAAACAACATGAAAGCTGCGTGGTTTCAGGGTTAGCAGCATCTATATGAATCACCATGGCAACGATAGAAAACGTTGCATTAACTAACAAACTAAACATCCTCTATCTTCACTGACTGAAGATGACAACATTAAAATGAATATTCATCACTAGAAATGTTATCAAAGCACATTTTAATGCCGTAACTATCTTAAAATGTTGCTTTTTCCACTGAGAATATAATGATTGTCATCCATTTTGTTTTGTCAGAACCTTGACATACGTGACGTATTGCTGTTTCTTCAAACAGTCGATAGGGGGCTAAAACGGTCAAATGGGTCGTTTTCAAAGACCTTTACAAACAACCTATTCTGACGTTTAGGTTGGAGATCACGTTTCATCGTTGATATTGTCAAAAAGATACGTGGATAGGTTGATGGTCATTGAACAGCTTATCCAAGAGAGCCATGAATCAGAACTGTTTGTTACTCTGTTAACTAAAGCTAGCCTGCTAACATATCTGATAACTACATTGGGCAAAATATAATCTATTTATACATTCAGATTATTGGTCTTCGGGTCAGTGATATTAGGATGACACTAGCAAACAAACATTAAATATGTTACATTTATATGCAAAATAAAGACAAACCAGCACATTCACATCAGGAAAAGGTGAATTGTCAGTATCAATACATAAATATAACCCCCACTTGAATTCCATTAAAACAACCTACTCAATCAGAATTTAAGATAAACTCTACTGTGTGGATATAATTTGTAAATCAGCTAAGCCAGACAGAGATATAAAAGCCAACAGAAACTTGATTTAGTCTTTTGAAACCATCTTGAACTCACAATCTCCACATTTCAGATCAAAGGATTGATGCATGACACTAAATCTGCTCATAAAGAAGTTCACTGATTATAAACTAAAGTAAATGTCTTCTATATGCTATTCAAGCACAAAATGTGGCCTGTCACAATGACCATAATGACGGAATGCAGAACTAGCTAGCTACCTCAGACACACTCTGAGCTACAACAGTCAGAAACTTCACTACTCAGGTCTTCTTCAGAATCAGCAGCTATGTTCCCCAGTGAGGCCAATTAGGTGCAGCGAATTTGATTCTCTCTTGTGGAAGTATAGAAGCGCAACTTGTTCACTCCTTCTGTCGGACCTGTGGAAATATAAATATTAGAAATTTAATGAAAGTGGCTAAAAAGACCTACAGCTCATTTAATTTATTCATACTCCTAGGTTGAGCGTAGTACATATGAGGACTTTTATTTTCCCTGACGGGAGGCTCAAACCTCTTACTGTTTCAAGCTGGTGCATGCCTTTAAAGAAGGTTAAGCATATTTGGATTTATAAGGACCTGGTAATGGCTCTATAGGCTGGACACCAACCTGTAAAACAGATGAAGTTAAGATGTTCTTCACAAGAGCGTGGCCTCCATGTGGAAGGTTCCACACTGGACACGCCCCCACAGGGGCTGGAATGTTGTGAACCTTCGTCCCATTGACTGAAGTCCATTGGGTCACCGGACATCCAAAACCAGGAGCTTCCTGAAAGAGACCTACCAACATTGAAAGAGATTAAAGAGTTACCTGGGTGGAAGGAAGAATAATGTGGCCAAATATTTAGCTTTTGTTATTTTCATGGTATTGTTGATACGACAAAGTGATGGACGGACAGATGATCATAAAGACAGACTTGACTGCCTGATAGACACCAAGGTCTGGCCAGTACCTGCGCAGGCCCACCCAGAGGTGGCTGGTTAGTGGGAAGGGGGCGCGAGCCACCAGCTCATCAATCATCTCCTGGTCTTCTGGGTCCCTGAGGCTCAGCAGGTCCCAGTGAAAGTCTCTGCAGTACAGCAGGGCGTCTGACCAGCACAGCCGTGTCCCCACCAGTGTGATGTTCCTCCCCATCTCCTGAATGCTGACAGAGGGTGGAGGAGGCCCTAACTCTGGGGAACCAAAACACAGTGCGGTGGTGAGGGATTTCTACTCTCAGCCCTGTAATTATCCCTTTATGTATCTTTGAGCAGACACATAATCCCTACCCACTATTAAGACATTTAGCAGACACTTTTACTTTTACAAAAGCTTCATTAGCGACACTAAATTGCCAATCAGTGTGGGATGTTTTTAAATGTGTATACAACACCTTCAGACACTTGGCAGTACTTTTCTCTCAGAAATCCCAGCACACTTGATTTCAACTGATGTGAAGGGCTATGAGTTGTCTTTGACCATACAGAAAACAACTTACTTTGATACTTCACTCTGAAATATCACAATACAGAACAGTCATGTAGATCAGGGGTGCCCAACCTTTGACTTTAGGTGGACCACTAAATTGTCATCAAGACCTTTCGCGGACCACCTCAGATTGAAACAGTACAAAATAGATAAATACAAATGCAGTGGCTGACCAAAGAGTGCCAGCAAACCCTTTATACACAAGTATTACTGCAAGAAGGCCAAGGCCAGTGGGACACAGTGGAAATAAGAAGTCAGCAATGCTGCTTATATTCCCTTTGTGATTATTCAGCAAACACAAAGCAACACAAAACGTAAATTTTTTCTTACAATGCAAAAAAGTGACTGCACAAAGCGACTCCTTTTTTAAATAGTAACAAACCATATACTTTATTTACTGAATAAATATATCTATATATCTATATTCATTTTTCTATTGTACATTTTTCTATTTCAAAAATAAATCCCACAGACCACCTGCAGTACCCTCATTTACCACCAGTGGTACGCGTACCCCCTGCAGTTTAAAAACATTACATGCAGATTTTCCTTTGGTGGATGCTTTTACTCAAAGTGTCTTACAATACTGTCTGGGCATAAATTGTTATAATAGGTAGCCCTGAGTGGGAATCAAACCCCTAACCCTAGCAGTGTTAATGCCATGCTCTACCAGTTGAGCTATAAGGAACAGCAGCATTTTATTTTTGACCAATGATGGTTGACCAACAGTGGTACTGGTACACCCATCCCCCTTTGATGATCATGTAATGATGGACTGGGTTCCTACCTCCATACACTTTGACCTCACACAACGTCAAGTAGCCTCCTTGATCAGAGGACTTGTAGAAGTTGATAAACCTCCCTTCCATTCCCCAACACTTGACAGTCTGAGTCAAGCAGCCTGGGTCATCCTTGATGATGGCACACCTGAGGAAAAGAGACAGAGAGAGAAGATACAGTAGTCTGGTGAAGGTATCAGAGACCAGATTCCAGTAGCTGGTGTGTGTCCAGGTGTACTAGAGCAGAGCACTGGTTGTGTTCCCTTATTTTCTGGGAATATAATATTCTATGCTATTTAGTCATTTACACTTTTATCCAAAGACACTTAAAAGCAGGTCAAGGTAATTAGGGATCAAACCCAGGACGTTTTGACTGGGAGTCTAACAGTATTGAGTGGAAGTAAGGTAGGTGACACCAGTGACTCACCTTGGATTGTCGTTGCCGTTATTCGCCAGTGAATTCCCGATGAGTATTTCCACGATGTTGAGCCTCTCCCTAGCAGCATTCCTATTAGTGACCTGGATCTCTGACACCCTGTACACACCAGGCAGCTCCAGCCTCCACCATGGTTTGGCCTGGAACTGGGTTTGGGTGCAGCTGTTGTGCTCCCACTCAGGGTCGGTGTTCCCATCGATGGCGTGTTCAGCCACCATGCCCGGGTAGTTTGAAGACTGAATAGCCGTGCCGCTCAACGCCAGGTTAATGTGGGATGCAGCTTAATGGAGAGTGGAACCACAGAATAGTTTGTAAAGTTGCATGCCAGTGTTCGAAACAAATTGAAATACTTGCCTGTTTGGATAACTTGTCATCGCCCCTAAATGGGGCACATATAAATACCTGAAAATCCAGGTAACTTCCACAGGAGGACCACAACACCTGGTGATGAGGAAATACTATTTACTTAATAAAATAAATATTTCAGCTAATATCAGCCAATATTAACGAGCATATATCCTGCAACCATTGTATAAATGAAATATTCAAACTATTCGTGTAAGGAATCTTACACACGCCCACGATCACAGTAACAGAGGAGATCAACTTTCAAAGATTATAGCAGGTACATTTTTATTTATTCAACATACTGAACTGGATAACTATAAATACTGTAGTGCTGTGTGGAATACCTACTAATGAAACTGCAGATGAGACGACTGGACCCCATGGTTCTGGAGAAACAACATGCTCAGACAATAGATAATACTAGCTACTAGGTATACAGTCATACATACATATGCAATTATACATACAACGTTCTATTGAAAGTGGAAACAAATATATCCTTTGAGATGGAGCCATAAGTAATTGACATATTATATTAATCTTAGGAGTCCATAAATGAGGAGTCTACCATTACAGAGTAATACAATAAAATCCTAAAATAGTTTGTCTCTCTGACTTGAAGATGGTACTCACCGGCAGAGTCCGTAGGTCCGTCTGCTACGAATGAGGCGTCTGAATCTAGGATCAGCACCTTATACACTTGGATTTGCTTACATTCATGCAAAGGCTCTTGTATGCAAATCCTCAAGCCCTCACTGTGGGAGTGACTATGGGGTTATCGGCAGGAAAGGAAAGGTGAGAGATATGAGGTGAATTTAACAAAAACATTGCTCTCTTTATTACAACAAACTCCTTTAAGTTTGAGATACAGGGGAAAACCGGTAAGCAAGGCTAGATGAGTGTTTAATTAATTTAATGTAGAAATGTTACATATTATACATTTAACCATGTCTAACCTAAAACCTATACTTAACCATCTAACCAGCTACAATAAGTAATTTATCAACCTTAATTGAGAAAGCCGACTTGATAGTCTTTAAAGGTAAAAATACACAAAGACCTAGGGTCCATGAAATGCTTGTACTTATACACATGGCATCAACAGGTTGTATCCCTTTAATGGTACCACTAAAACACATTGTCTAGGGTGGTTTGCCACTGCTGGCACTATTATCATGCTGACAATATAATAAACAGACTTCCCTTTGATTGGTTGAGATGTCAATGAGTTGTTTTCATTACTAGCTAGGGCCTTGTCTTTCTCTCTCTGCCTCTGTACCTTCCTCTGCAATTTGATATGCAAAGATATTCAATGGGAGAGAAATACATGGTTGTATTTCGTCCTCCATGTATTCATTATAAATTGGTAATAAGTACACATTTTTTATTTAGAATTGTCCAATTTAATGTAGTTCTAATTAAAACATTTATTTTTCAAACTTTAGTTATGGTTAACATATTCAGGCTGATTACACTTGTCCTCCTGAGTAAAATAGATATCATATGTGTATCTTACTTAAACATGATTATGGCCCCACTGCTACATACCTTCCTGACGTCAGTCTCTACATATCACTTTGCATCGGCTCACACTGGCTCTAGGCAGGAAGAACAACCAAATTACAGGATAAAGTATGCAGATAAAATGGAAACATCACTAGCAGCTGCACCCATTGATCAGGGACATTCGAAGGACGTTGGCTATTTGCAAACATTATTTGTTTAGGCCTTCACTGACTACCGGGCCGGGACATTGCTAGTTTTACTGTGTGACCTCACCGGACGCCGCAAATGCAGAGAGCCATCGCAAGCTGCAAATGACTTTGTGTGAGACACGTCAACGCGTTGCCTGAAGGATCATGGGAAATCTCTCTGTGTGGTATATTGTTGTGTGATGAGTGTATGTATGTGTGTATATGAGTGTACATATGTGTATTGTTTTGAAAATGTTTCACTTACAGGTATAATATGTAACATTTCTGCATTAAAACACAAACACAGCGAGGCTTCAGACAAGGGGTTAGCTCTGTTCATGGGAAACTCAATTTAAAGGAACAACAAGAAAATAGAGTACAGACACTTGTGTGTTCGTTTTCCCTTCATCACACAACAATATAACACAAAGAGATATTTCCCATGATCCTTCAGGCAAAGCGTTGACGTGTCTCACAAGGCCTAAACAAATAATGTTTGCAAATAGCCAACGTCCTTCGAATGTCCCTGATCAATGGGTGCAGCTGCTAGTGATGTTTCCATTTTATCTGCATACTTTATCCTGTCATTTGGTTGTTCTTCCTGCCTAGAGCCAGTGTGAGCCGATGCAAAGTGATATGTAGAGACTGACGTCAGGGCAAGGTATGTAGCAGTGGGGCCATAATCATTTTTAAGTAAGATACACATCTGATATCTCTTTTACTCATGAGGACAAGTGTAATCAGCCTAAACATGTTAACCAAAACTGAAGTTTGAAAAATAAATGTTTTACTTAGAATAACATATAATTGGACAATTCTAATTATAAGATTATACTTATTAGCCATTTATAATGAATACATGCAGGAAGAAATACAACCATATATTTCTCTCCCATTGAATATATTTGCATATCAAGTTGTAGAGGAAGGTACAGAGGCAAAGAGAAAGACAAAGCCCTAAATAGCAATGAAAACAACTGTCTTTCTCTGTCTGCCTCTGTACCTTCCTCTTGCAATTTGATATGCACAAATATTCAATGGGAGAGAAATACATGGTGGTATTTCTTCCTCCATGTATTCATTGTAAATTGGTAGTGAGTACCATTTTAGAATTTAGAATTTACCTTTTAAAAATAATAATAATAATAATATAATAATAATAATTTAAAAATATACCTTGTACCTTGCCCTGACGTCTGTCTCTACAGATCACTTTGCACCGGCTTGAACAGGGACATGTGAAGAGCAATGGATATTTGCAAACATTATTTGAATAGACTATTAGGTATGGCACCAAGTATACTGGCGACCGGACCGTAGCATTGCTCATTTTAGTGTCTGAGCCCCGGACGCGTCTGCCTCACACTTTGTGTCTCACACTTTCTGTGAGACTCGTCAATGCGTTGTAAGAACCATAATGTTTGCAAAGAAGAGCCTTTGGATTACTTAAGTAAATTCCAAGTTTATCTTGTGCTGATCCTAGATTCAGACGCTTCATTGATAGCAGAAGGACCTACAGACTGAGTACCATCTTCAAGTCAGAGAGACAAAACTATTTTAGGATTTTTTTTAAATTGATTTGTAATGGTAGACTCCTCATTTTTGGACTCCTAAGATTATTGTATTATGTCAATTACTTATGGCTCCATCTCAAAGGATCTATTTGTTTCCACTTTCAATAGAATGTTGTATGTATAATTGTATATGTATGTATGACTGTAAATCTAGTGGCTAGTATTATCTATTGTCTGAGCATGTTGTTTCTCCAGAACCATGGGGTCCAGTCGTCTCATCTGCAGTTTCATTGGTAGGTATTCCACACAGCACTACAGTATTTATAATTATCGAGTTCATTATATTGAATTGATAAAAATGTACCTGTCATAACATGGTCAAAAATGTTATGGCCGATTTTTATGTTATTGTATGTCATTGTGATCGTGGGCATGTTTAAGATTCATACTACAAATATTTAATTGATACAATAGTTGCAAAATGTATACTTGTAAATGTTAGCTGATAATAGCTGAAATATTATTTTATTAAGTTAATAGTATTTTCTCATCACCAGGTGTTGTGGTCCTCCTGTGGAAGTCACCTGGATTTTCAGGTATTTATATGTGCCCCATTTAGGTGCCGATGACTAGTTATTATTATTATTATAAGTATTTTTATGTGTTTTCAACACTAGAATGCATCTTGACAAACTATTCTGTGGTTTCTTTCTCCATTAAGCTGCATCCCGCATTAACCTGGCGTTGAGCGGCACGGCTGTTCAGTCTACAACCTACTCAGGCGGGGAGGCTAAACACGCCATCGATGGGAACACTGACCCTGACTGGTATCACTACAGCTGCACCCATACCCAGTTCCAGGCCAAACAATGGTGGAGGCTGGAGCTGTCTAGTGTGTACAGGGTGTCAGAGATCCAGGTCTCTAATAGGAATGCCTGGAGGGAGTTCCTCAATGGCGTGGAAATACTCATCGGGAATTCTCTGGCAAACAACGGCAACGACAATCCAAGGTGAATCACTGGTGTCACCTACACTACTTCCACTCAATACTGTTAGACTCCAAGCCAAAATATTCTGTGTTTGATCCCTAATGACCTCAACCTGCTTTTAAGTGTCTTTGGATAGAAGTATAAATTACTAAATAGCATAGAATATTATATTCCCAGAAAATAAAGGAACACAACCAGTGCTCTGCTGAAGTACACCTGGACACACACCATCTACTGGAATCTGGTCTCTGATACCTTCACCAGACTACTGTATCTTCTCTCTCTGTCTCTTTTCCTCAGGTGTGCCATCATCAACGATGACGCAAGCTGCTTGACTCAGACTGTCAAGTGTTGGGGAACGGAAGGAAGGTTTATCAACTTCTACAAGAACTCTGGTGTAACAGAAGCTTTGGCGTTGTGTGAGGTCAAAGTGTACGGAGGTAGGAACCCAGTCCATCATTACATGATCATCAAAGGGGGATGGGTGTACCAGTACCACTGTTGGTCAACCATCATTGGTCAAAGGTCAAATGCTGTTGGTCTTGTGTAGCTCAACAGGTAGAGCATGGCATTAACACTGCCAGGGTTAGGGGTTTGATTCCCACTCGCGGATACCTATTATAACAATGTATGCACCGACAGTATTGTAAGACACTTTGGGTAAAAGCATCCACCAGAGCACAATCTGCATACAGTGTTTTAAACCTGTGGTCTGCGTACCACTGGTGGTACATGAGGGTACTGCAGGTGGTACACGTACCACTGGTGGTACATGAGGGTACTGCAGGTGGTACACGTACCACTGGTGGTACATGAGGGTACTGCAGGTGGTCTGTGGGATTTATTTTTTAAATAGAAAAATGTACAATAGAAAAATGAATATAGATAATTTAAAATACATTTATTCAGTAAATAAAGTATATGGTATGTTGTTATTTAAAAAAAGGAGTCGCTTTGTGCAGTCACTTTTTTGCATTGTAAGGTTTGCCATTTACGTTTTGTGTTACTTTGTGTTTGCTGAATAAACACAAAGGGAGCATAAGCAGCGTTGCTGACTTCTTCTTCCCACTGTTTCCCACTGGCCTTGGCCTTCTTGCAGTAATACTTGTGTATAAAGGGTTTGCTGGCACTCTTTGGTCAGCCACTGCATTTGTATTTATCTGTTTTCTACCGTTTGCATCTGAGGTGGTCCATGAAAGGTCTTGATGACAATTTAGTGGTCCACCTAAAGTCAAAGGTTGGCACCACTGATCTACATGACTGTTCTGTATTGTGATATTTCAGAGTGAAGTATCAAAGTAAGATGTTTTCTGTATGGTCCAAGACACCTCATAGCCCTTCACATCAGTTGAGTTCAAGTGTGCTGAGATTAGACTGTGGCAGTTCCTTTTTTGAGAGAATGAACTGCCAAGTGTCTGAAGGTGTTGGTTTGCCCTTAAAATGGATGTGTTTAAAAACATCACACACTGATTGGCGATTAATTAAATGCCGCTTATAATGCTTTCTGAAATTGAAAAGTGTCTGCTAAGTGTCTAAATAGTGGGTAGGGATTAGGTGTGTTACTCTGATACTTAGAGGTAGATTTACAGTGCTGAGAGTAGAACTCCCTCAACACACACTGAAAATTGCTTCCCCAGATCTTGCCGCACCCTCCATGAGCATTCAGGAGATGGGGAGGAACATCACTCTGGTGGGGACACGGCTGTGCTGGACAGACGCCCTGCTCTACTGCAGAGACTCTCACTGGGACCTGCTGAGCCTCATGGGCCCAGAAGACCAGGAGATGATTGATGAGCTGGTGGCTCGCGCCCCCTTCCCACTAACCAGCCACCTCTGGGTGGGCCTGCGCAGGTACTGGCCAGACCTTAGTGTCTATCAGGCAGTCAAGTCTGTCTTTATGATCATCTGTCCGTCCATCACTTTGTCTTGTCAACAATACCATGAAAATAACAAAAGCTAAATATTTGGCCACATTATTCTCAAGTAACTCTTTCAAATATTTCAATGTTGGTAGGTCTCTTTCAGGAAGCTCCTGGTTTTGGATGTCCGGTGACCCGATGGACTTCAGCCAATGGGACAAAGGCTCACACCATTCCAGCCCCTGTGGGGGCGTGTCCAGTGTGGAACCTTCCACATGGAGGCCACGCTCTTGTGAAGAACATCTTAACTTCATCTGTTTTACAGGTTGGTGTCCAGCCTATAGAGCCATTACCAGGTCCTTATAAAGCCAAATATGCTTAACCTTCTGTAAAGGCATGCACCAGCTTGCATGTACTACCTGCACAATGGAGTCTCAGATAAGATATTCATGAAGAATGTCCTTTTTCAGTCAACTTTATCACATTTACAAACAGCTTGAAACAGTAAGAGGTACAAGCTTCCTGTTTGGGAAAATAAAAATCCTTGTTATTATGTAGTTTAGTATGTCATTTAGTATGTTAGTATGTACTACGCTCAACCTAGGAGTGTGAATGAGGGAAAAAAAACTCTAGGTCTTTTACGTCACTTTCATTAACCTTCTTATATTTGTATTTCCGCAGGTCAGACAGAAGGAGTGAAGAAGCTGCGCTTCTATACTTCCACAAGAGAGAATCAAATTCGCTGCACCTAATTGGCCTCACTGGAGAGCATAGCTGCTGATTCTGAAGAAGACCTGAGTAGTGAAGTTTCTGAATGCTGTAGCTCAGAGTGTGTCTGAGGTAGCTAGCTAGTTCTGCATTCCGTCATTATGGTCATTGTGACAGGCCACATGTTGTGCTAGAGTAGCATATAGAATACATTTACTTTAGTATATAATCAATTAACTTATTTTTGAGCAGAGGTAGTTGTGTCATGCATCAATCTTTTGATTTGAAATGTGGATATTCTGAGTCCACGATACTATCAAAAGACTAGATAAAGTATCTGTTGGCTTTTATCTCTCTGTCTGGCTTAGTTGATTTGGAAATTATATCCAAAGTAGGATTATATCTTAAACTCTGATTTATTAGGTTGTATTAAGGTAATTGAAGTGGGGGTTATATTTATTTATTGATTAGGATGTTCAAAGTAGTTCAAACTCAGAGATACACCATTTGAGATTGTGTGAAGTGTAACACATGTTTTCCAGTTAATCTTTAGATACACATATACATACAGTCTGTCTGTATATATAAGTGTTTTAATAATGTCAAATCTCTTTTTCCAGATGTGAATGTGCTGGTTTGTCTTACTTTTGCATATAAATGTAACGTAGCTAATGTTTGCTTGTTAGTGTTATCTTAATATCACTGCCCCAAAAAACAACAATATACATACCTGTATAAATAATTGACATTATTTGACCCGCTGTAGTTAGCCCGTTCAGACAGCCCTGTAACACATGGTCAGTCAAGGCAGCAGCCCAGGCCTCCGGTCTCCAGGATGGAGGGGGGAGGTGGGTTGGTGGGTCACACTGGGCAGGTGTGGGGACAATGGTTTTCTTTTAATTTATTATTTTAGGTATGGTAAAGAGTCCTTTGTTTTAGTTGGGTATGGTAACCCTGGTCAGTGTCAGGTTTATGTATTTTGTTTTATGGAGTGTGGGTTAGTGGTTGTTAGTGGGGGGAAAGTAGGCATCGGCTGGGGATTCTCCCCAGCCTCAATTTGGTGTTGGGGGTTTGTGGAGTGGGTGTGGTCGATGGCTGGTTGAAGCAGCCTCACCTGGCCCGAGTCAGACTGATTGGACTCTGGGGCTGGGTGAGGCTGCACACCTGTTGTACATTGAGTAATCAGTGTGCACAGGTTAAGCCAGCCATCACCACACACACTCAGGGAGATGTCCTACATGGCAACATGGATCACTGTCTTCATGGCTCATTGTCTGCAAACTCTTCAATAAACCGGCTTTCAACATTAGCATCCTGTGTCCTTGTGTCTGGAGAAGCCTAGAAAAGCCACCTAGGTGGTGTGTAGCCACCGACATTGCTACAGATACATTTATCAGATGGGATTCTAATGAAAACAGTTCTATGGTCTACTCATCCAAGGAATACATTTCAACCTTTACTATATTTACCAATTCCCATTGTGCTATGTTTCATTACACGAAAATCAATTAATTGCATTTTTAAATACTGTCAGGGACAATATAGAATTATGAAGGCCCAGTGGTTAGAACCGGTTGGTTCCTGTAGCTGTCAATCAAACTGCTTTAACTGAATTAGTGCCACGCCCAATCAATCCAAAAATCTCTGATGAGAAAATATAAAGCTTTTTTTTAATTGTTTTTATCAAATTAAATAGCATATTTTCTTTATCAATATTTAATATAACACTAATATAAACGTCAACTGTGATTTCATGAACACATTTGCTTGTTTGGATTTGGGTGACCAAGGACTTTAACGATCCAGGTGATATTGTTTTGAACATTGTGGAGCCAATCCTAATATTGTGTTATGTAGTGTATATTTGAGAGTATCACTCGTATGAGATGGAGATTAAATCGTCTCAACACATAAATCAATGGTCATGACGTTCATGTACGTAGAGTTCATGTTTGTCAGGTCAGCCAGTTGCACTGACGTCATCTAACCAGCAGATGGTGCGGTGCACCTTTTTCTAGTGTTTCAAAACGGACCTTAAATCAAATCAATTGGTTTAATATTCTCAAGACGTTTCAATGATTCATGTTGGCCTATACCTTAATTCTACTACTACTTCTTACTAGATTGAGTTGAATGAAACAGACATAACTGCATAATACAGCAGTGTTGGCATTTAACAAACTGTAGTCCTGGAAACAACTATGTTCATATATTTAGTCAGCACTATTATAGGCCTACAGTTATGAAGCCTATTTGAATAGGACTGCTGTGTTAGTTTAAACTTTTATTTATTTATATCGTGGTGATCATCATTTTCTTTCAATATTGATGCAATACACATACACACACTGTCTTTATTCAAATCAGTAAAGTGATCATACATTGTAACATGTTATTCAGTATTCGATAGCATAAATCCTTTAAACATTTCTGCATGACTGCAACTGTTGATGTTATAGCATTAAAGGTTATAAAAGGTGTTGAGGAGAAAACAGACAGTGAACAGTACAGTATATGTAATGTAACCATTTATAATGGGTTATGTTTCTATAAAAGGTGTTGAGGAGAAAACAGACAGTGAACAGTACAGTATATGTAATGTAACCATTTATAATGGGTTGTTTCTATAAAAGGTGTTGAGGAGAAAACAGACAGTGAACAGTACAGTATATGTAATGTAACCATTTATAATGGGTTATGTTTCTATAAAAGGTGTTGAGGAGAAAACAGACAGTGAACAGTACAGTATATGTAATGTAACCATTTATAATGGGTTATGTTTCTATAAAAGGTGTTGAGGAGAAAACAGACAGTGAACAGTACAGTATATGTAATGTAACCATTTATAATGGGTTATGTTTCTATAAAAGGTGTTGAGGAGAAAACAGACAGTGAACAGTATAGTATATGTAATGTAACCATTTATAATGGGTTATGTTTCTATAAAAGGTGTTGAGGAGAAAACAGACAGTGAACAGTACAGTATATGTAATGTAACCATTTATAATGGGTTATGTTTCTATAAAAGGTGTTGAGGAGAAAACAGACAGTGAACAGTACAGTATATGTAATGTAATCATTTATAATGGGTTATGTTTCCACAAAAGGCAGGGTGGTTTTCTTACACACGTTACAGGAAGGTATTCAGAAAGACACACACACACATACAGAATAATCATGTCTATATTGATACAACACACAAACACACACACACACACACACACACACACGCCCCCTCTCGCCGTATGAACCAGGTGCGTCGCATTAGTCGTTCACCTCGTCCGACCCGGAAGTAGACTCTGTTGACCACAGTACGATTTGGGCTGAGGACACTCAGCGGGGGGTATGGGGGGGGGGCTTATCACCATGGTTACGACCCACGGCCACTTTGTGATGCTCTTTTTTTTACAGTCGCTGAGTGGGAGCGTCATCATGAGCGATGTTGGATATGAAACGCACCACACACCGTGGCCTTATCCTACAAGTGTCCGAGAAGCTTCATGAACCTTCTCAGACCCCAACAATAACCGCTCCCCAGATGGAGCTGACGTTGTGACGTCACGGGGCCTCCGAAAGGGCCCGTAGACATCCCGGAAAGAACCGGACCGGAGTTCAGAGCAGCGTGGAATGGGTTTCTTTCTGCATTATGTGATTATTCTAGTAACGTTGACTAAAGAGCATAGGTTACTAAGTTTAAGGTCATAGAAGACATACTAAGACGGAACAAGATAAGTGTTTATATTGGTAATGATAAGAATTGTAGGTAATATAATTATATAGAATAATGAGCAGTGTCAATAACCTCATATTTATAACAGCCTACGTTTATATATAACAAGTGTATATTTAAAGTAATAATAACTCATGTAGAAGTAAAAGTAGTCATCAGATAATGACTTGAGGAAGAGTAAGAAAGTATCTAGTGAAAAGACTACTCAAGTACTGAGTTACTTCAAACCAAATGATTTATTGTTGTAATAAGCAGAGCAAGATGAACGTAAATAGACAAATATTACATTGTATATGCTTGTCCAATAGACATTAACAACATATAAAACAGCATGTATCCCTTCAAATAAAACACACAACACATTCAATCTTTACAAAATAACACGAATTAAGGCAAATACATACACAACATATCTCTCTCCTCAATTATTTATTCAAAAATAGACCTGAGTAAAAGTGAAAAGTATGTTACATTAAAACTACTCTTACATGTAATTTGTTCAAAAAGTTACTGAAGTAAATGAAGCTTTTCGATATAACCTGTGTGCGTATGTGTGCATGCGCGTGTGTGTTTCGATTGTGTGTATTGTGTATGTGTGTGTGTGTACCATGTGTGTGTGCGTCCATCCATCCATGTGTTTTTCTACAATCGACACAGAGACATTGATCCCAACCCAAACCCAAACACAGGGAGGAGGTCCTCCTGGGTGAAGGTGGACTGGAAGGTGTGGATGTGTGTCAGTGTGTCTGAGGACCCTCCTACATCTGGGGACACTCTGTAGAAGGACAGAGTGCCAGCAGGCCGGTCCAGATACACTCCTACTCTGTTAGAGCCAGCGGGGGGGAGACGTATGTCGGTTCTACTATCGTTGTAATAGGCATAGTAACCATCATCATCACAATAAAGACTCCAGGACTTGTTGTTCCCTGCAAGGCTGCTGTCACGACCCCCTCCTTTCCTTGTGATTCCTCTGTATGTCACTCCTATAACATTAATTCCTTCCCTCTCTACCTCCCAGTAACAGCGGCCAGTAAGACCCTCTCTACACAACACCTGGTGATGGGAGTCAAATCTCTCTGGGTGATCAGGATACGACTGATCCTCTCTAACCAACGTCACCTTTCTGTTGTCCTCAGACAGAGAGAGTTCTCTGTGGGCTGTGTTTGGGTCCAGTGTGAGTTCACAGGCATCTGATGGGAGAACAAGACATGATTAGCTGCTGAACCATTCTTCATCATCATCATCATCATCATCATAATCACTAGTACTGTTCTCTTGCATACTTCTTATTCCTATCCTTTTTCACGTGCCCTATACTCTACAAACATTAACATAAAAAGACAAAATAATACTACAGTGGAATAGTTTGCTATGAGTTTTAGATTAAAGTTAATAGCAAATCCCATGTGTGTGTGAGTGGCTGTCCCAATCAAAACATTGAAACCAAGGAAAATGTATAAACTGCATTTACTCCCTCAATATTTACACTACGTACACGTTATACATCAAAATGTTCGGCATGAAGAACTTATTACCCATATGAAATAGCTAAGCGATACTTGTAATATCTTTCAAGATATTAAACTTTTGGATTTCCCAATACACATACATTGCACTCAACCTTCAAAGGGACACCTGTGTGAACAACAGACTGAACAAGCTGAGCTCACATACAGGCTGGAAATTAACTGTTGGAGCCATAGAACTGGTTCATACATACTATATATACATAGACATGTACTCATACATACACGTACATACTATACATACATAGACATGTACTCATACATACACGTACATACTATATATACATAGACATGTACTCATATATACACGTACATACTATATATACATAGACATGTACTCATACATACTATATATACATAGACATGTACTCATACATACACGTACATACTATATATACATAGACATGTACTCATACATACACATACATACACATGCATATACATAAGTATATATCGACAAAAATGTTATGAATAAATAAACAACAATGTTATGAATATATCAACAACAATGTTATGAATACATCAACAACAAACATCTCTCATTGGATCCAGATCTTACCAACAACGAGCAGCTCTGCGGTGTGATTGGCCGAGCCAGCGCTGTTGGTCGCCATGCAGCAGACAGTGTTCACACCATACTTCACACCTCTGACGAAGAGGAACCCCCTCTCCACCCAGGCCGCAGGCTCTGATTGGTTGTCTGTGCTGTCCCTCTCCAGGGGCCTGCCGTTGTGTAGCCACTCGACGGTGGGCTCCGGCGTGCCGCCGGCATCGCAGGAGAATTGGGCCGTGTGGCCCACGGGCAACACCTTGGTAGAGGAGTGGAACTCTGTGATGCTGGGGGCCTCCTCCTTTGGGGGCATCAC
>JACYXH010000801.1:35000-128836 GCA_026745465.1 Lota lota
CTTCTGCTCTCAGGCTTCAGCTCTGCTATATCAGATGGAAAAACGTCACATGTTTGAATTCTGACCAATCATCAGCTTGTCATCTGAACCATCAGTGTCAGGAAATGTTTTTCTTACACTCTTATCAGATGCCATCACTCACGCTCGCACGCAACCACACACACAAACAACATTATTTCTCATTTAATATAAAGACATTTAGAGGTATAATATAGTAGATAGCGTAGTGGACATGTCCAGGAGTCCACTACAGATTTATATTCATATTTATACAACTCAACTCAGCACACTATGGGAACGGCAGAATTATTGTGTTTTGCTGACGTTGTCGATGTGTGTGTGTGTGTGTGTATGTGTGTGTGTCTGTGTGTGTGTCTGTGGTCTAAATGGCAGTTATATTTAAAGCTTTAAATGATGCTTATCATTTGTGTGAAGACTATCTGTTCTACTAACGTCATCATAGACAGCGGCTCAGGGTTACATATATAAAGAATACATAGATATGTCATGTTGTTTTACTTTTATTCATTCTAACATACATAATTAACATCCACACAAACCAGTTTTATGTTGAACCTCATTCATTCATGTTTCTATTATTTTGACCACAGTTGTGTTTCTTTCAATGGTTCTCCACTACCTGTTTTATTATTTATAATAAATAAATTAAACACCTTTTTGTGTTTCTGTTTTCTGCGTTCATTTAAAGTAAAATATTTATAAGCCAGGGCAACACGTCTGTATTTGGCGGGATGGCTCTGTTGGGGAAACTCCCCGGCCGTCCGAGGAGAGAGAGAGAGACAGTGGCCAGTCAGACCCTCTCTACACAACACCTGGTACCAGGAGTCAAATCTCTCTGGGTGATCAGGATACGACTGATCCTCTCTAACCCACGTCACCTTTCTGTTGTCCTCAGACAGAGAGAGTTCTCTGTGGGCTGTGTTTGGGTCCAGTGTGAGTTCACAGGCATCTGATGGGAGAACAAGACATGATTAGCCTGCTAAATCTTTACTGTTGTTGTTGTTAATGATAAACAATAAACAGTAATAATAGTATTTTAGTTAAAATCTAATATGAAATACATACATCATTGCAGTCATGATTATTAGGTTGTTATGTCTAATATAATAAACTGAATTAAATAATAAAAGAAATATCATTAATAATAAAATAACAATTATTTTATATCATGTTCTGAATATGAAATGGATATATAATTACTATGATTAATAATGTTAGTATTAGCATCATTATTATGTTCTTATGTCTCATATAATGATGCTATTAAATAGTAATACTAATAGTTCTATAATCTTCATTTCAAATATAAATAACTATGGAAAATATTTAAAAGAATAGGCCTAATAATGAGGCTATAATAAAGAAACTACCTTTTCTAATGGAATATGAAATACACACATAATAACTATTAATAATGTCTGTATTATTGTGATATGATTATGTCAAACAATACTAATAATAATAATCATAATTACTAAATAATAATATAACAATAATAATACTACATGTACTACATGTTATACAAGTATGATTAATTATGATGGTAAACAATATTAATAAACTCTGTGTTGCTGTCAGACCACTTTCATTAAAAGTAAGATATTTATAAGCCAGGGCAACATGTTTGTATTTGGCTGTATGGCTCTGTTGGGTAAACTGGTATAGATCTCACAGGATGTTTCCTCACACCCAGTAACTTATTTATCTTCTGATCATGCATTTCATTCTGCACCGCTGCCTCTCCAGATATGTATAGCTACAGGACGCTACACCGTGAGTCTTATCTGTGATCTGTGGTTGTGTGGGTGTGTGTGCGTAGTCTTGTGTTTTTCTTCCATGTCATCAGAATAATTATTGAATGTATTTGTGCAATATGTTCTCGGCCAGGGCAACACGTCCCATCAGGTCAATCAGTTTAGAACGCCCTTGACCACAGATCTGAAGGGCTTCACAGAACGCGTTATAGAGTAGAGGAGAGAGAGAGAGACAGTGAGCTTGACCACAGATCTGAAGGGCTTCACAGGCCGCGTTATAGAGATGAGGAGAGAGAGAGAGACAGTGAGCTTGACCACAGATCTGAAGGGCTTCACAGGCCGCGTTATAGAGGTGAGGAAAGAGAGAGAGCTGAAGAAGGAGAGGGGAGAGAGAACTGAGGAAAGAGAGAGAGAGGAGAGGGAGACAGAGACAGAGAAAGACAGTGAGAGAGCTGAGGAAAGAGAGAGGGGGAGAGGGAGAGAGAGACAGAGAGCTGAGGAAAGAGAGAGACAGAGAGATAGAGACAGCAAGAGGGCTGAGAAAGGAGAGGAGGAGAGAGCTGAGGAAAGAAAGAGGGGTAGAGGGAGACAGGGAGACAGGGAGACAGAGAGACAGAGATCTGAGAGAGAGAGGAAGAGAGCTGAGGAGAGAGAGAGGCAGAGAGAGCTGAGGAGGAGAGAGAGAGACAGAAAGAGAGATCTGAGCAAAGAGAGAGAGAGACAGAGAGAGAGCTGAGGAAAGAGAGATAGAGAGAGTAACAGAGAGAGAGCTGAGGAAAGAGAGAGAGAGAGAAAAGTCTATAACTGATAGAGACACTAAGGCACCATCCCTCCATAACCCAAACGCAGGGAGGAGGTCCTCCTGGGTGAAGGTGGACTGGAAGGTGTGGATGTGTGTCAGAGTGTCTGAGGACCCTCCTACATCTGGGGACACTCCCCCCCGCTGGCTCTAACAGAGTAGGAGTGTATCTGGACCGGCCTGCTGGCACTCTGTCCTTCTACAGAGTGTCCCCAGATGTAGGAGCGTCCTCAGACACACTGACACACATCCACACCTTCCAGTCCACCTTCACCCAGGAGGACCTCCTCCCTGGGTTTAGGTTATGGAGGGATGGTGCCTCAGTGTCTCTGTGTCGGTTGTAGAAAAAAAGATCACGCACACGCGGCGGCGCACACACACACACACACACACACACATAGTAGAAACACACACAGTACAAACACACATACTACACATACACATAGTACACATACACATAGTAAACACACACTACAAACATACATAGTACACACAAACACTACACACACACACATAGTACACACACAAACAGTACACACACACACACACACACATAGTACACACACACCACACACACACACATAGTACACACACAAATACACACACATAGTACACACATAGTATACACAGTACACACATAAATACACGCAGAGGTCATATTTACTCTTTCATTTACTTCAGTAATTTTTTTAATAGAATACTTTTAAGAGTAGTTTTAATGTAACATACTTTTCACTTGTACTCAAGTCTGTTTGAGAGAGAGAGAGAGAGAGAGAGAGAGATTTATTGTGGCTGTTTGCCTTCGTGTTATTTTGTAAAGATGTAATGTCTTATTGTGTGTTGTTTTATTTTAAGGGATACATGCTATTTTATGTGTTGTTAATGTGTATTAGACAAGCATATACAATGTAATATGTGTCTATTTACGTTCATCCTCTGCTTATTACAACAATAAATCATTTGGTTTGAAGTAACTCAGTACATGAGACTTCCTCAAGTCATTATCTGATGACTACTTTTACATCTATTTGAGTTATTATTACTTTTGTTATATACACTTGTTATATATAAAAGTAGGCTGTTATAAATAGAAGGTTATTGACCGTGCTCATTATTCTATATAATTATATTATCTACAATTCTTATCATTACCAATATAAACCCTTATCTTGTTCCGTCTTAGTATGTCTTCTATGATCTTAAACTTAGTAACCTAAGCTCTTTAGTCAACGTTACTAGAATAATCACATAATGCAGAAAGAAACCCGTTCCACGCTGCTCTGAACTCCGGTCCAGTTCTTTCCGGGACGTCTACGGGCAATTTCGGAGGCCCTGTGACGTCACAACGTCAGCTCCATCTGGGGAGCGGTTATTGTTGGGGTCCGAGAAGGTTCATGAAGCTTCTCGGACACTTGTAGGATAAGGCCACGGTGTGTGGCCTTATCGGTGTGTTCTGATTTAACTCAGGTTATTACATAAGAGATAACATACTAATCATAACATTATTATGATACATGTAGGAAATAGGGTAGGTAACAGCCTATTTAAGTTTCTCACACACAGTGCTCTTATTACATCCATAATGGTAAACTACATGCATAGACCTGTAAATATTAAATATTGATCAATACTCTCCATAGTAGTCTGCGCTACAAGCCAATGTTTCCTTACACTGCCGTACCTGAATATAGGTTGCTTTTGTGTGTGATAACCTACTTTCAGTTATCAAACAGGAAAAAAAGCTCAAAGTTGTACTTTTCCAAAACATGGACTTATCACTTACTCACTTATCATAATCCCTTCATTCAGAAACTGCCATTCTCTACACTATTTTACACTTGGGTTAAAAAGGGAAACTCCATTCTAATTGAATCCTCTAAATGCATAGGATATTTAGGTGAAATGACAGAACATAGACTAGGTTGGGGGTTGAATTATTTCACTGTGCGATTCCTACTGGAAAATGGCGCATATTCGCGTCGTAACTAATGTAAAGTTGACGCCATTTTGTCGGTCCGAATTATTTCCTCCCTTTTTCGTGCCATTTATTCGTTCCGTGCTTGATGTAAAATGACCTGATGAAACCTACAGTAGATGGATGTGTATGGGCCGATCGTATCGTCCCTTCTGGCATACACCATTTCAGACGTCACTTCCTTCTCCAAGCTCAGGACCGGAAAAGGTCAGACGGAGGGGCGCGGCCGAGCCTGGAGCTCAATATACAGACCCTTCTCTCATGTTCGGGAGACGGAAGTTCATTTAAACCAAAGCGAAGAAACGCCAAAAACGCCACGTGTCGGCCCTTCTCACGCTCCGGAGACAAAGAAGCCTTTTTAAAGGGAATATTCAGACGGAAACATTAGAAGGTGAGTCCAACATGTTGAGCCATAATCCTCGTTGAAGCCGTCCTGTCTGCAGGGCGCCATGTTGTACTGTAGCGTGCTGTACTCCTGCGCTCCGTATCAACACACGTGGCTATGGACTTACTCTGTTTCCAAACTACTCTTTTAGTCTTTGAACCACTTTCCAATGCGGAATCGGTGATTTAAAAGAGATCACTGAGCTAACGTATGTGTCCTCATGGAAAAACGCGCTGAGACTTTGTGGATGCGCAGCGAAACAAGCCTTTAAATCCACTTGTTGTGTCGCCTCGTCGGGTTATACCAACACATCCTTGGTGGGTGACGTGCTGTTTGGAGTTTCGATGTGTTGGTTGAATCCGACGTGGTGGGACAACAATGGAATTGTAACGTTGGTTTCACTGCTATTCAAGACTCGATCTTCATGAGGAGGACGCATGCGCAGCTATTAAAGTATCATGGGGTCTTCGTGAGGAGGACGCATGCGCAGCTATTAAAGTATCATGGGGTCTTCGTGAGGAGGACGCATGCGCAGCTATTAAAGTATCATGGGGTCTTCGTGAGGAGGACGCATGCGCAGCTATGAAAGTATCAGTCTTCATGAGGAGGACGCATGCGTGAGGGCACCGGGCTCTTTCGTCCGCGTTGGTAGCGGTGTGAGAGTCCATAGCGACGTGTGTGTTCATACGGAGCAGGATGCACATGTTGGGATTGATGTTGTACCGACCTGTTGGATGAAGGGCTCTGCTTGTAATCACAACGCATGTATGAATATAGATGCATTATAACTAGTTATAAACAGTTATTTTACCATTAGAAAATGAATGTCTTTGTTTTTAACATAAAGTTTATTTTTTATTTTTTATCTCTTCTAGGAATGGCGTCCAGCACTTCCTGGTCTGAAGATAACTTTTCATGTTCCATCTGTCGGGATCTGTTCAACAGCCCAGTTTCCACACCATGTGGACACAACTTCTGTAGAACCTGTATTACATCGTTCTGGGATGACCAAGTCCAGTGCAAATGTCCTGTTTGCAACAAGCTGTTACACACAAGACCATATTTACAGGTCAATACCTTCATATCAGGGATGGTTGATCGGTTTAGAAGTTCTGTACGTGTCAAAGAGCAGCCTTGTGTTGAACCAGGAGAAGTTCCCTGTGACGTCTGTACTGGGACCCAGCTGAAGGCCGTGAAGTCCTGCCTAGTGTGTTTTACCTCTTACTGCCACACCCACCTGGAGCCTCATCAGAGAGTCGCACGCCTGAAGAGACATCGGCTGGTCGACCCTATGGACCGTCTGGAAGACAGGATGTGTAAGAAACACGACCGACTTCTGACCAATAGAAGCTCAGAGGTGAAGCAGCTCTCACACACTGAAGACCACCTCCACTTCCTCCAGACCTTCAGATCCCTGAAGAATCCTCCACCCACCAGGGACTGGACAACGGTGGAGGTCCATCCTCCGTCATACGTAGGGACCTTGAAGAGATCCCTGGATAAGCTGGAGAAGACACTGAACATGGAGATGAAGAAGGTGCCTGACCTGAGATCAGCTCTAAAGAAGTGTAAGTGTTTAGTTTGATTCATCTCAGGCTTGTCCAATATCCAGTGTCACCGGTATGATACGGTGCTCAAGCCCACACCGCCATCATTACCGCCACACTGTCCATACCGCTATTTTGTCATATTCTTAGTCTATAACTATTTAAGTTAAAACAAATAGCTTATATGTATATATAGTATGTATGAGTACATGTCTATGTATACCTAGTATGTATGAACCAGTTCTATGGCTCCAACAGTTAATTTCCAGCCTGTATGTGAGCTCAGCTTGATCAGTCTGTTGTTCACACAGGTGTCCCTTTGAAGGTTGAGTGCAATGTATATGTGTGTATTTTGAAGTGATGAAGAGTGGTTCAGCAGCTAATCATGTCTTGTTCTCCCATCAGATGCCTGTGAACTCACACTGGACCCAAACACAGCCCACAGACGACTCTCTCTGTCTGAGGACAACAGAAAGGTGACGTGGGTTAGAGAGGAGCAGTTGTATCCTGATCACTCAGAGAGATTTGACTTCTATCCCCAGGTGTTGTGTAGAGAGGGTCTGACTGGCCGCTGTTACTGGGAGGTAGAGTGGGAAGGAGGTGTTGGTATAGGAGTGACATACAGAGGAATCACAAGGAGAGGAGGGGGTCGTAATGGCTTGCTTGGAGAGAACAACAAGTCCTGGAGTCTTGGTTGTTATTATGGTGGTTACTATGTCCGGTACAACGGTAGTAGAACAGTCATACGTCTCCCCCATACTGGCTCTAACAGAGTAGGAGTGTATCTGGACCGGCCTGCTGGCACTCTGTCCTTCTACAGAGTGTCCCCAGATGTAGGAGGGTCCTCAGACACACTGACACACATCCACACCTTCCAGTCCACCTTCACCCAGGAGGACCTCCTCCCTGGGTTTGGGTTAGGGGGTGGTGCCTCAGTGTCTCTGTGTCGGTTGTAGACACACACACACACACACACACACACACACACACACACACACACACACACACACACACACACACACACACACACACACACACACACACACACACACACACACACACACACACACACACACTGGTTTAGGAACTATTGCTCTGTTTGAGAGGTTGATGTCTGGTTCTCTCTATTGTATAAGGTGGTTAGCAGTGTAAATTGGGTCAGGAGAATGATTTTTTTTTTATTTTTTTTATACGCTGTAGAGAAGGTGAACGTGTGACATCACTATGAATGATACTCGTATCAGTGTTTCCTCAATTTCAAGACTTTTGTATTCTGGTTGATTTAAAACATGTATTTAACTAAACTCCAAATGCGACATTTTATTGGGCTTCTGAAAAGTATATCTTGATAAGCCATGAATGGAAGAGACTTAAGATTCTCCGTAGAGTTAGCTAAGCAGGTTTTACAAAGATACATTTAATTTGAAATGTATTTTAAATACCTATTGATGGTAAATCACATGTTTCTTATACTACAATATTTATATATTGTCAGTCATTAACAGTTTTTTTTCTTAAGGACTCTGATATCAGTTTGTATTGTAATAATCCTAACATGGAGACTGAATTACAGCAGATTTGATATTTTATTCACAAGACCAACTGGTCTATGAGGTAATGTTCATGTTGTAAATGACTTTAAACTGAATATTGATTCCTTGTGTTCTGTTGGGAACAAAATGGCAGCAGAATATGTTCAGTTATTCAAGATATGTGCACACCTGTTTATGGTTTGTAATGTCTGCTACTTATACTATTTTAGGCCTTGTCTTTATAGTGTACATGTAAGGGACAGTTTTTCTGTTGTATTTGTTAATGAAGCATCATGGTAATAAACTGTGGATTCAACTGAATGTTCTTGTGTATTCAGCCAATAATTATTTTAGTTTTATTACTAAATAATGCTAACACAAGGGCCTTAAGAAGAATATATATCAATCAGAAATGATTTAAAATTAATATTATTTCCAACAGCATTTACCTCTCAGCCAAAAGGGGGTGCTGCAGCACCCTCCACCATACTTCCAGTGCTTATGTTTATCTGTATTCACTGTAAGTACCGTATTTTCCACACTATAAGGCGCACCGGATTATAAGGCGCACTTTCAATGAATGGCCTATTTTAGAACTGTCTTCATATATAGGGCGCACCGGATTATAAGGCGCATAGAATAGAAGATACTGCAGTCAAACGTTTGACTGGGTTTGCGTTATGCATCCACTAGATGGAGCTGTGCTAAAGGGAATGTCAACAAAACAGTCAGATAAAGTCAAACTTTATTAAGCGTTCTGACAACTCCGTTCACTCCCATGGTAACGTTGTTCAAACGTTGATGTGCATATTAACAATATCTCCCAGTCTTGCTCACTCTTCTCCCAAACGTGGAGGGGAACTTTTCCCTAATTCAGTAAACACGCAGTAAAAGAAACAGTCTGATACCACTAAATCAAACGTTAGTGCATAACTCAACATTGTTCAGTTACGTATAACACGTAAAGCTCACTTTTTCAGTTCATTCCCCGTCCACAAATTCCTCGAATTCTTCTTCTTCAGTGTCCGAATTGAACAGTGAGAACAGCGAGAGTTGAATTCTCTCGCTGCTGCTCTATTTCCATATTCTACTGCGTGACTGACAGCCTTGAGCTTGAACTCTGCGTCGTAAGCGTGTCTCTTGAAAGACCCCATTTTGGGGTCTTTATACACACACAAGTGGTGTAGGACTGTGAGTAAGCACAGTACCTGTGTTTACTGACTACGGTAGCCGTAATGCTGCAAGCGGTGCGGCTTTGTAGTTTACCAGTCGTACTGAAACATTTTATTATTATTAAATTGTTTTTATTGGTTTTTCATACTGAAACATTTTGAAACATATATAAGGCGCTCCGGATTATAAGGCGCACTGTCGTTTTTTTTATTAATTAAAGGCTTTTAAGTGCGCCTTATAGTGCGGAAAATACGGTAGCTTTTGATCACTGTGTCTGATAAAAGACTAAATAGTAAGATATGAAGCTGTTTGTCAAAGCCATGTTTTAGTACTCTGTTATTGCATGTGGAGCCACTAGGGGGCGGTGAATCCACCTCGGTGCAGTTCACCTTCTGGCCAACATGAATAGGGTGAAGGAGACACAGGTGTGTGTGTGTGTGTGGTGGAGGTGTTTGGGATGGTTGAAGAGCCTTTGGTGCTCAACACACACCTCAACAAGCAGGTGAACAAAAGATAAGAGACCCAACACGAACCCAACCCCACAAAATGAACACAAGACATAATTCTTTCATTCAAGGTAGGTTTGTTAAACCGTATTCATCTTTTCACTAGAGTGACTGAATGACTCAGAGAACTGGAGTGCAGCGATGCACAGCCAACATCAGTCCTAACAAACCAATCATAATCTTTAGTTAAGTATTGATTATTTTAATGACTTCAACAGTCACACATATAAGTTGAACCGGAAACTTCCAACCGTGTTGTGGTTTAATTTGTAAAAATTATTGAGGAAATGACCGTGTATTGGAGACAAAAGACGTCTACTACCAAACTAGTTGCTTTACTGAACGGAAGTAAACAGCGCCACCTGCAACAAGCCCCGCGAACTCATTACCATGGCAACCTAATTAGTACACCGACATGCAGGTGTGCATGGAAGCAAATCATAACGTTTTGAAGTTTTAAAAGCCATTTAATTTTGTATATGGAAATGTAAAACACCATTGAATTCATAACATTGACATGTTATACTTTAAAACCAAAATCATCTGAATTCATTCGTTTTGAATTCACCTCGGCAATCGAGACTGAACATGATGGAACAGACTGCTGTCATGGTGGTTATGTTGTGTTACGAGCTTTTTTGAAGCCCTGAAACCTACTGTGCTTATTGAGGCCCGACTTTGATTATACATAACTGACATAAACCGTACAATTTACCTGAGCCCCGTCCTTTTCCCTGTTGGCCATCGTTGGCTTTAATTCTCCAGCAGTTTTCTTTGATCACATGACTGAAGGATGGCGCTCTGATAGGCCGGCAGTAGATTCAATTGCATTCGGTCTCTATTGCTTTGGCCTTGGAAGGCCCTGCTACTGCAGTTTTGATTTTTATGGCTTTAATTTTCTGGTCCATATTTTGACCACTTGAATATAAGTAATCAATATCGTTTGTATATATATATATATATATAGATATCTCGAATATATCAAATATCTGCAACTTGAATTTTTGTATCATAATTAGTGAACGCATAATGTTTTTATCGTGTTTTTTAAACGGTACAACTTGAAATGCCATATTTGAATTTCAAAGAGGTGATTTCAAAACGAATAAATTCAGATGACCTTGTTTTTAAAGTATAATATTTCAACGTTATGAATTCAATTGTGTTTACGTCTCGATATACAAAGTATCATGTTACTACTTAGCCTGCTGATTTTGATATGAATTATGATGAGGAAACGGCTTAGTGATTAAGGATCCTCAAGTCCTTAACTGAGTGATTAAGTGATTAAGGAGCATGTTATGCTCCTTAATCACGGAAAAGGTGTCATCAACTAACAGTGGGGGCCAGAGACGTGGGTCACCCGAAAATCTACGTTTTTATTGAAAGAACATCATCAGTTACATAAAATAACATATCGTGACTTTAATATAACACACATAACATAGCAGCCTAGATGACTAATGTTACACAACGCAAAACAACGATTCAAACATCATACAAGCTGCATGGTTTCAGGGTTAGCAGCATCTATATGAATCACCATAGCAACGATAGAAAACGTTGCATTAACTAACAAACTAAACATCCTCTACATTCACTGACTGAAGATTACAACATTAAAATGAATATTCATCACTAGAAATGTTATCAAAGCACATTTTAATGCCGTAGTTATCTTAAAATGTTGCTATTTCCACTGAGAATATAATGATTGTCATCCATTTTGTTTTGACAGAACCTTGACATACGTGACGTTTTGCTGTTTCTTCAAACAGTCGATAGGGGGCTAAAACGGTCATATTGGTCATTTTCAAAGACCTTTACAAACAACCTATTCTGACGTTTAGGTTGGAGATCACGTTTCATCGTTGATATTGTCAAAAAAGTTACGTGGATAGGTTGATGGTCATTGAACAGCTTATCCAAGAGAGCCATGAATCAGAACTTTTTGTTACTCTGTTAACTAAAGCTAGCCTGCTAACATTTCTGATAACTACAGCAGGGCAAACTATGTCATCTATTTATACATTCAGATTATTGGTCTTCTGGTCAGTGATATTAGGAAGACACTAGCAAACAAACATTAAATATGTTACATTTATATGCAAAATAAAGACAAACCAGCACATTCACATCAGGAAAAAGTGAATCGTCAATATCAATACATAAATATAACCCCCACTTCAATTCCATTAAAACAACATACTCAATCAGAGTTTAAGATATAACCCTACTGTGTGGAAATAATATGTAAATCAGCTAAGCCAGACAGAGATACAAAAGCCAACAGATACTCAATTTAGTCTTTTGAAACCATCTTGAACTCACAATATCCACATTTCAGATCAAAGGATTGATTCATGACACAACTACATCTGCTCATAAAAAGGTTCACTGATTATAAACTAAAGTAAATGTATTCTATATGCTATTCTAGCACAACATGTGGCCTGTCACAATGACCATAATGACGGAATGCAGAACTAGCTAGCTACCTCTGACACACTGAGCTACAGCATTCAGAAACTTCACTACTCAGGTCTTCTTCAGAATCAGCAGCTATGTTCCCCAGTGAGGCCAAGTTAGGTGCAGCGAATTTGATTCTCTCTTGTGGAAGTATAGAAGCGCAGCTTCTTCACTCCTTCAGTCTGACCTGCGGAAATAGAAATATAAGAAGGTAAATGAAAGTGGCTTAAAAGACCTACAGCTGATTTCACTCATTCACACTCCTAGGTTGAGCACAGTACTAAGGAGGACTTTTACTATCCCAAATAGGAAGCTTGAAACTCTTATTGTTTGAAGCTGTTTTTGTTTTTGTTTTTTTGACTGAAAAAGGAGATTCTTCATGAAGATCTTATCTGAGACTCCCTTGTGCAGGTAGCACATGCAAGCTGGTGCATGCCTTTACAGAAGGTTAAGCATATTTGGATTTATAAGGACCTGGTAATGGCTCTATAGGCTGGACACCAACCTGTAAAACAGATGAAGTTAAGATGTTCTTCACAAGAGCGTGGCCTCCATGTGGAAGGTTCCACACTGGACACGCCCCCACAGGGGCTGGAATGGTGTGAGCCTTTGTCCCATTGGCTGAAGTCCATCGGCTCACCGGACATCCAAAACCAGGAGTTTCCTGAAAGAGACCTACCAACATTGAAAGAGATTAAAGAGTTACATGAGTGGAAGGAAGAATAATGTGGCCAAATATTTAGCTTTTGTTATTTTCATGGTATTATTGATAAGACAAAGTGATGGACGGACAGATGATCATAAGGACAGACTTGATTGCCTGATAGACACCAAGGTCTGGCCAGTACCTGCGCAGGCCCACCCAGAGGTGGCTGGTTAGTGGGAAGGGGGCGCGAGCCACCAGCTCATCAATCATCTCCTGGTCTTCTGGGCCCATGAGGCTCAGCAGGTCCCAGTGAGAGTCTCTGCAGTAGAGCAGGGCGTCTGACCAGCACAGCCGTGTCCCCATCAGAGTGAGGTTCCTCCCCATCTCCTGAATGCTCATGGAGGGTGCAGCGAGCTCTGTGGTAATAATTGACAGTGTGTTGTTGAGGGAGTTTTACTTTCAGCAATGTAAGTCCAGTAGAGCTATGAAGTAGAGCCTCTATAATCCCATTCAAAATAGCCTAGCCTACTATTAATATTTACTATGTACCTATATACCGTATATACAGTCTTCTGCATTGCCAATGCCACTATCAGCATGTAGTTGTTAAACGTTCTGTCCACTAGAGGGCATTCTACCAATTTACATTTATTTCTTGCTACGTAAATATTAATACTAGCCACAAAATCATGACTCACGCTGTAAGGCACATTGAATGCAATTGTTTCGTTTCACAAAACAATAAAATAATAACAAGTCATTGAGTTGAATGGGAGTGAACACATACAAAGTGATTTCCATTTTGCGAAAGGCAACATACAATGGATTCACACCAAGGTCGAATCTTTACGGCTCTAGCCAGGGAATAAAACTGTTAAACCAATCATATTTCGCTGTCTTTGTCAAAGTCACCATGGAAACTGTACAAGTTGGAGGAGGTAACAGCCTATTAATGTTTCTCAACACACAGTGTTCTTACTGCATCCATAGTGGTAAACTACTATCATAGACCTATAAATATCACTATCTGTTGTATGTATTGATCATTCATCTCGATAGCAGTAGGCGCCACAAGCGAATGTTTAATTGTACCTCAGTATGTGAATATAGGTTGCTTTTGATAACATGAAGGTGTGCCGTAGTATCGCAACTGTTTCGTTTTGGATACCAACTTTCTACAAAACAGTGACAACTCTATTTTAGTTATTGAACAGGGAAACCATTGTCTCCAAAACATGGATGTATTCAAGAATGCACACCCACTTATTATAACCCCCCCCCCCCCCCCCCCCCCCCATCCACAAACAGCTATTCACTACACTATTTTACACTTGGGTTAAAGTCAAACTCCAGTGTGATTGAATCCTCTAAACACATAGGATCTTTTGGTGAAAGGACGGAGCATAAGCTCGTCTTTACTAAGCTATACAGGTTGAGGGTTGAATCCGTCTTTACATCCGTCTTTATGCAGCATATTCACAACGCGCCTGATGTAAATAGTTTGTAACTTAAGTGAAAACTTCATTGTCAGGCGTCAAGTGACAAAAGCATTTCGTTTTTTAACATGCAGGCATAGGCGAGAAGGACAGGATTTGCTTACGTTAACACAAAAATACACATTAAACTAGTAAAATACACACTCAACTAGTAATTTAAGCATTTGATTAGTATACATCTTTTAGTATTCGATTTATATTCAACTCCCGAAATTCGTTCCAACAGCCCTTCCCCACCCCCTATTTTAAAACTAATCAATTTCAGAAAGCATAATTAGCGGCAATACATTTATCACCAATCAATGTGGGATGTTTTTAAACATTTTAAGGGCAAACCAACACCTTCAGACACTTGGCAGTTCTTTCTCTCAAAAAGGAACCACCACAGTCTTATCTCAGCACACTCAACTGATGTGAAGGGCTATGAGGTGTCTTGGACCATACAGAAAAGAACTTACTTTGATACTTCACTCTGAAATATCACAATACAGAACAGTCATGTAGATCAGTGGTGCCCAATCTTTGACTTTAGGTGGACCACTAAATTGTCTTCAAGACCTTTCGCCGACCACCACAGATGCAAACGGTAGAACTTAGATAAATACAAATGCAGTGGCTGACCAAAGAGTGCCACCAAACCCTTTATACACAAGTATTACTGCAAAAAGGCCATGGCCAGTGGGAAACAGTGGAAATAAGAAGCCAGCAACGCTGCTTTTGCTCACTTTTATGTATATTCATGTCACAACACCCTCTGCCACCACCTAGTGGCGCCGGCTGCCACTACACCATGTGCCTTTGTTTACTTTCCATCACCAATCAACCACGTGCACTCCGGTCTACACTCCTGTCAACTATCAACAAATCAGCGCACTCTATTTAACCCTCGTTTCCCGAGCAGGGCTCCGGCGCCAGATCGTTGTATTCAAACCTTGTGTTAGTACTGCGTTCCCGCACTTAGACTCTCGTTTACCTTTACCTTTATCCTTACCTGTGCCTTGCCTGCTCCTAATCTGCCTTTGTCCTCTACCCAGCCTTCCCGGATACCTACCCGTCTCCTGACCATCCACCCTCTGACTGCCTTCCCGTTATTGACCCATCGCTTGCCAAGACTCCCCGCCTGCTTCCGTCTGCCTGTCTGTCTCTCGCCTGCCTGTCTTCGAACCATTGCCTGCCTGACTACGCTCTGCTCTGCCCTTGTTGTACCGATTCTATTAAACTCCCTAGTTCCTTAAACCATCTCCGCCTGTTGTGCTCCGCACTTGGGTCTCCCAGTCGTACCCCGTAACAATTCAGCAAACCCAAATCAACACAGAGCATAAATGGAAAACCTTAAAATACAAAAATGTGAAAAGCACCTCTTTAAAATATAAATAAAGAATATAATACTTTATTTAATATATTATTGTATTTTAAATTATCTATATTAATTGTTCTATTATTGTACATTTGACTATTTCAAGTATAAAATCCCACGTACCACCTGCAGTACCCTCATGTACCACCAGTGGTACGCGTACCACAGGGTTAAAACACTGTATGCAGATTGTGCTTTGGTGGATGCTTTTACCCAAAGCGTCTTACAATACTGTCGGTGCATACATTGTTATATTAGGTAGCCCCGAGTGGGAATCAAACCCCTAACCCTAGCAGTGTTAGTGCCATACTCTACCTGTTGAGCTATAAGGACCAGCAGCATTTTACTTTTGAGGAGTTTATGGTTGACCAACAGTTGTACTGGTACACCCATCCCCCTTTGATGATCATGTAATGATGGACTGGGTTCCTACCTCCGTACACTTTGACCTCACACAACGACAAAGGGTCTGTTGCATCAGAGTTCTTGTAGAAGTTGATGAACCTTCCTTCCATTCCCCAACACTTGACAGTCTGAGTCAAGCAGCCTGGGTTATCGTTGATAATGGCACACCTGAGGAAAAGAGATAGAGAGAGAAGATACAGTAGTCTGGTGAAGGTATCAGAGACCAGATTCCAGTAGCTGGTGTGTGTCCAGGTGTACTTTAGCAGAGCACTGGTTGTGTTTTTTTCTTTTCTGGGAGTTTAATATTCTATGCTATTTAGTATTTTGCACTTTTATCCAAATACACCTAAAAGCAGGTCGAGGTCATTAGGGATCAAACCCAGAACGTTTTGCTGGGAGTCTAACAGTATTGAGTGGAAGTAGGGTAGGTGACACCAGTGATTCACCTTGGATTGTCGTTGCCGTTGTTCACCAGTGAATTCCCGATGAGTATTTCCACGCCGTTGAGTTGATCCCTATAGGCATTCATATTAGTGACCTGGATCTCTGACACCCTGTACACACCAGGCACCTCCAGCCTCCACCATGGTTTGGCCTGATAGTTGGTAGAGATGCAGCTGTTGTGCTCCCACTGAGGGTCGGTGTTCCCATCGATGGCGCGTTCAGCCACTGCGCCCCAGATGGTTGTAGACTGAATAGCCGTGCCGCTCAACGCCAGGTTAATGCGGGATGCAGCTTAATGGAGAGTGGAACCACAGAATAGTTTGTCAAGTTGCATTCTAGTGTTCAAAACACATTGAAATACTTATACTAATAATTATAACTAGTCATCGGCCCCTAAATGGGGCACATAGAAATACCTGAAAATCCAGGTGATTTCCAGAGGAGGACCACAACACCTGGTGATGAGAAAATACTATTAACTTAATAAAATAAATACTTCAGCTATTTCTTACAAACATTTATCCTGCAACTATTGTATCTATGAAATATTCAAACTATTCGTGGTAGGAATCTTACACACGCCCACGATCACAATAACATAGGATGTCAACTGTCAAACGTTATGGCAGGTACATTTTTATTAATTCAATATAATGAACTGGATAATGATAAATACTATAGTGCTGTGTGGAATACCTACCAATGAAACTGCAGGTGAGACGACTCGACCCCATGGTTCTGGAGAAACAACATGCCCAGACAATAGCTTATACTAGCTAATAGGTATACAGTCATACATACATATGAAATTGTACTGTACATACAACATTCTATTGAAAGTGGAAACAAATAGATCCTTAGGGATGGAGCCATAAGTAACTGAGATATTACATTAATCTTAGGAGTCCAAAAATGAGGAGTCTACCATTAAAGACCAATACAAAACAATCCTAAACTAGTTTTGTCTCTCTAACTTGAAGATGGTACTCACCGGCAAAGTCTGTAGGTCCTTCTGCTATATAATGAAGCGTCTGAATCTAGGATCAGCACAAGATAAACTTGAAAAGACTTAAGTAATCCAAAGGCTCTTCTTTGCAAACATTAGGGTTCTTACAAGGCATTGACGAGTCTCACAGAAAGTGTGAGACACAAAGTGTGAGGCAGACGCGTCCGGGGCTCAGGCACTAAAATGAGCAATGCCGCGGTCCGGTCGTCAGTATACTTGGTGCCATACCTAATAGTCTATTCAAATAATGTTTGCAAATAGCCACTGTCCTTCAATGAAGGAAGTGCAGGCGGGGCACCAAAACAGCCTCATGATTATCGTTAACTGAATTAATTACATTTAAGATTAAGCACAACTCCCAAAGGTACCATATGGTGAAGTGTCAGACATAACAATGGCTTCACCCTGTCCATCTGAAACTCAATTTAAGGGTATATAACACATAGATGTCCCTTCATCCTTTGTGCATTGTGTTGACGTGTCTCACACAAAGTGTGAGGCATTTCATTTGGCTAATGGCTCGCTGCATACGCATCAAGGAGGGTGGACAGTAAAATGAGCAATGCCACGGTCAGGTCGTCAGTATACTTGGTGCCATACCTAATAGTCTATTCAAATAATGTTTGCAAATATCCATTGCTCTTCACATGCCCCTGTTCAAGCCGGTGCAAAGTGATCTGTAGAGACTGACGTCAGGGCAAGGTACGTAGCAGTGGGACCATAATAATTTTTAAGTAAGATACACATGTGATATCTATTTTACTCATGAGGACAAGTGTATTCAGCCTGAACATGTTAATCAAAACTGAAGTTTGAAAAATAAATGTTTTACTTAGAATTACACCTAATTTGAACAATAAAATGGTACTCATTAGCAATTTATAATGAATACATGGAGGAAGAAATACCACCATGTATTTCTCTCCCATTTCATATATTTGCATACAAATTGGAGAGGAAGGTACAGAGGCAGACAGAGAAGGACAAGGCCCTAGCTAGTAATTAAAACAACTCATTGACATCTCAACAAATCAAAGGGAAGTCTGTTTATTATATTATCACCACCCTAGACAATGTGTTTTTTAATGTCCAAAGATGTCTAATATGTTCAGAATAGTCGCTTATTTAAAACGAGTGCCGGTAACAAAACAACAAGATGCAGTTTTCAAGCATTTCTAGGATTAGTAGCACTAGTGTGAGTAGCTACAAGCTACTTTGGCTTTCTAAATTACGTTTGATAAATTGCTTATTTTAGCAGGTTAGATGGTTAAGTGTAGGTAATTAAGTTAGGCATGGTTAAAGGTATAATGTAACATTTCAACATTCAATTTTCTAAAAACAACGAGAAATATGTTATATATTTTATACATCTGTAAGAATATCTCCTCTGGTTGACTGATAGATAGAATGGAAACATTGCTAGCAGCTGCACCCATTTAACAGGGAAATTGGAAGGAGGTTGAATATTTGGAAACATTATTTGTATAGACTATTAGGTATGAGTAGGCGTATTTCCGAGGTGGTGATCTGAATCACTCACAAGGGCCCATTCTCCGCCCAACACATTGTTGGAGGGCCCACTGTGTCTACGGGCCCCCCACCCCACGGGCCCCAGTGGAGCCCCACTGCCTGCACCATCTATATTTACGCCATTGTGAAGGGAATGAAGTGCAGTAGGGGCACCAAAACAGCCTCATGATAATCGTTAGAAGAATAAATTAAATGTAAGATTAAGCACAACTCCCAAAGGTACCATATGGTTCCATAAGGTCTACCTTATTTTGGTTAAATCACGAGGTGTCAGACATAACAAGAGGTTCATTCTGTCCATGTGAAACTCAATTTAAGGGTACAACAAGAGAATAGAGTGGAGACACTTGCGTGTCTGTTTCCCCTTCATCACACAACAATATAACACATAGATATCCCTTCATCCTTTGTGCAATGCGTTGACGTGTCTCACACAAAGTGTGAGGCATTTCATTTGGCTAATGGCTCGCTGCATACGCATCAAGGGGGTTGGACAGTAAAATGAGCAATGCCACGGTCCGGTCGCCAGTATACTTGGTGCCATACCTAATAGTCTATTCAAATAATGTTAGCAAATATCCATTGCCCTTCACATGCCCCGGTTCAAGCCTGTGCAAAGTGATCTGTAGAGACAGACGTCAGGGCAAGGTACGTAGCAGTGGGACCATAATCATTTTAAAGTAAGATACACATCTGATATGTGAGTTCAAAAAATTTATGTTTTACTTAGAATTACACATAATTGGAAAAGGTCAATTCTAAATTCTAAAATGGTACTCACTACCAATTTATAATGAATACATGGAGGAAGAAATACCACCATGTATTTGTCTCCCATTTAATATATTTGCATGTCAAATTGAAGAGGAAGGTACAGAGGCAGACAGAGAAGGACAAGGCCATAGCTAGTAATTAAAACAACTCATTGACATATCAACAAATCAAAGGGAAGTCTGTTTATTATATTATCAGCATGATAATAGCGCCAGCAGTGGCAAACCACTACCCTAGACAATATTTTCTTTAATGTTCAAATATTTCTAATATGTTCCGAATAGTCGCTAATTTAAAACGAGTGCCAGTGACACAACAACAAGATGCAGTTTGCAAGCATTTCTAGGATTAGTAGCAGTAGTGTGAGTAGCTACAAGTTACTTTGGCTTTCTAAATTACGTTTGATAAATTGCTTATTTTAGCAGGTTAGATGGTTAAGTATAGGTAATTAAGTTAGACATGGTTAACGGTATAATGTAACATTTCAACATTCAATTATCTAAAAACAACGAGACATATGTTATATATTTTATACATCTGTATGAATATCTCCTCTGGTTGACTGATAGATAGAATGGAAACATTGCTAGCAGCTGCACCCATTTAACAGGGAAATTGGAAGGAGGTTGAATATTTGGAAACATTATTTGTATAGACTATTAGGTATGAGTAGGCGTATTTCCGAGGTGGTGATCTGAATCACTCACAAGGGCCCATTCTCCGCCCAACACATTGTTGGAGGGCCCACTGTGTCTACGGGCCCCCCACCCCACGGGCCCCAGTGGAGCCCCACTGCCTGCACCATCTATATTTACGCCATTGTGAAGGGAATGAAGTGCAGTAGGGGCACCAAAACAGCCTCATGATAATCGTTAGAAGAATAAATTAAATGTAAGATTAAGCACAACTCCCAAAGGTACCATATGGTTCCATAAGGTCTACCTTATTTTGGTTAAATCACAAGGTGTCAGACATAACAAGGGGTTCGTTCTGTCCATGTGAAACTCAATTTAAGGGTACAACAAGAGAATAGAGTGGAGACACTTGCGTGTCTGTTTCCCCTTCATCACACAACAATATAACACATAGATATCCCTTCATCCTTTGTGCAATGCGTTGACGTGTCTCACACAAAGTGTGAGGCATTTCATTTGGCTAATGGCTCGCTGCATACGCATCAAGGGGGTTGGACAGTAAAATGAGCAATGCCACGGTCCGGTCGCCAGTATACTTGGTGCCATACCTAATAGTCTATTCAAATAATGTTAGCAAATATCCATTGCCCTTCACATGCCCCGGTTCAAGCCTGTGCAAAGTGATCTGTAGAGACAGACGTCAGGGCAAGGTACGTAGCAGTGGGACCATAATCATTTTAAAGTAAGATACACATCTGATATGTGAGTTCAAAAAATTTATGTTTTACTTAGAATTACACATAATTGGAAAAGGTCAATTCTAAATTCTAAAATGGTACTCACTACCAATTTATAATGAATACATGGAGGAAGAAATACCACCATGTATTTGTCTCCCATTTAATATCTTTGCATGTCAAATTGCAGAGGAAGGTACAGAGGCAGACAGAGAAGGACAAGGCCATAGCTAGTAATTAAAACAACTCATTGACATATCAACAAATCAAAGGGAAGTCTGTTTATTATATTATCAGCATGATAATAGCGCCAGCAGTGGCAAACCACTACCCTAGACAATATTTTCTTTAATGTTCAAATATTTCTAATATGTTCCGAATAGTCGCTAATTTAAAACGAGTGCCAGTGACACAACAACAAGATGCAGTTTGCAAGCATTTCTAGGATTAGTAGCAGTAGTGTGAGTAGCTACAAGTTACTTTGGCTTTCTAAATTACGTTTGATAAATTGCTTATTTTAGCAGGTTAGATGGTTAAGTATAGGTAATTAAGTTAGACATGGTTAACGGTATAATGTAACATTTCAACATTCAATTATCTAAAAACAACGAGACATATGTTATATATTTTATACATCTGTATGAATATCTCCTCTGGTTGACTGATAGATAGAATGGAAACATTGCTAGCAGCTGCACCCATTTAACAGGGAAATTGGAAGGAGGTTGAATATTTGGAAACATTATTTGTATAGACTATTAGGTATGAGTAGGCGTATTTCCGAGGTGGTGATCTGAATCACTCACAAGGGCCCATTCTCCGCCCAACACATTGTTGGAGGGCCCACTGTGTCTACGGGCCCCCCACCCCACGGGCCCCAGTGGAGCCCCACTGCCTGCACCATCTATATTTACGCCATTGTGAAGGGAATGAAGTGCAGTAGGGGCACCAAACAGCCTCATGATAATCGTTAGAAGAATAAATTAAATGTAAGATTAAGCACAACTCCCAAAGGTACCATATGGTTCCATAAGGTCTACCTTATTTTGGTTAAATCACGAGGTGTCAGACATAACAAGAGGTTCATTCTGTCCATGTGAAACTCAATTTAAGGGTACAACAAGAGAATAGAGTGGAGACACTTGCGTGTCTGTTTCCCCTTCATCACACAACAATATAACACATAGATATCCCTTCATCCTTTGTGCAATGCGTTGACGTGTCTCACACAAAGTGTGAGGCATTTCATTTGGCTAATGGCTCGCTGCATACGCATCAAGGGGGTTGGACAGTAAAATGAGCAATGCCACGGTCAGGTCGCCAGTATACTTGGTGCCATACCTAATAGTCTATTCAAATAATGTTAGCAAATATCCATTGCCCTTCACATGCCCCGGTTCAAGCCTGTGCAAAGTGATCTGTAGAGACAGACGTCAGGGCAAGGTACAAAGCAGTGGGGCCATAATCATTTTAAAGTAAGATACACATTGAATATGTGAGTTCAAAAAAGTTATGTTTTACTTAGAATTACACATAATTGGAAAAGGTCAATTCTAAATTCTAAAATGGTACTCACTACCAATTTATAATGACTACATGGAGGAAGAAATACCACCATGTACATCTCTCCCATTTAACATATTTGCATAACAAATTGAAGAGGAAGGTAGAGAGGCAGACAGAGAAGGACAAGGCCCTAGCTAGTAATTAAAACAACTCATTGACATCTAACAGCAAAAAATCTAGGGGAAGTCTGTTTATTATATTATCAGCATGATAATAGAGCCAGCAGTGGCAAACCACCACCCTAGACAATAATTTATTTAATGTCCAAAGACTTCTAATATGTTCAGAACAGTCCCTTATTTAAAACGAGTGCCAGTAACAACACAACAAGATGCAGTTTTCAACCATTTCTAGGATTAGTAGCAGTAGTGTGAGTAGCTACAAGCTACTTTGGCTTTCTAAATTACGTTTGATAAATTGCTTATTTTAGCAGGTTAGACGGTTAAGTGTAGGTAATTAAGTTAGGCATGGTTAAAGGTATAATGTAACATTTCAACATTCAATTATCTAAAAACAATGAGACATATGTTATGTATTTTATACATCTGTAAGAATATCTCCTCTGATTGACTGATAGATAGAATGGAAACATTGCTAGCAGCTGCACCCATTTAACAGGGAAATTGGAAGGAGGGTGGATATTTGCTAACATTATTTGTATAGACTATTAAGTATGATTAGGCGTATTTCCGAGGTGGTGATCTGAATCACTCACAAGGGCCCATTCTCCGCCCAACACATTGTTGGAGGGCCCACTGTGTCTACGGGCCCCCCACCCCATGGGCCCCAGTAGAGCCCAATTGCCTGCACCATCTTTATTAAGCCATTGGGTAGGTAATGAATTGCAGGAGGGGCACCAAAACAGCCTCATGATTATCGTTATATGAACTAATTAAATGTAAGATTAAGCTCAACTCCCAAAGGTGCCATATGGTTCCATAAGGTATACCTTATTTTGGTTAAATCACGAGGTGTCAGACATAACAATGGGTTCGCTCTGTCCATGTGGAACTCAATTTAAGGGTACAACAAGAGAATAGAGTGGAGACACTTGCGTGTCTGTTTTCCCTTCATCACACAACGATATAACACATAGATGTCCCTTCATTCTCTGTGCAATGCGTTGACGTGTCTCACACAAAGTGTGAGGCATTTCATTTGGCTAATGGCTCGCTGCATACGCATCAAGGAGGGTGGACAGTAAAATGAGCAATGCCACGGTCAGGTCGTCAGTATACTTGGTGCCATACCTAATAGTTTATTCAAATAATGTTTGCAAATATCCATTGCTCTTCGAATGCCCCTGTTCAAGCCGGTGCAAAGTGATCTGTAGAGACTGACGTCAGGGCAAGGTACGTAGCAGTGGGACCATAATCATTTTTAAGTAAGATACACATGTGATATCTGTTTTACTCATGAGGACAAGTGTATTCAGCCTGAACATGTTAATCAAAACTGAAGTTTGAAAAATAAATGTTTTACTTAGAATTACACCTAATTTGAAAAATGTTCTTCTAAATTCTAAAATGGAACTTTTACCAATTTATAATGAATACTTGGAGAAAGAAATACCACCATGTATTTCTCTCCCATTTAATATATTAGCATATCAAATTGCAGAGGAAGGTACAGAGGCAGACAGAGAAGGAAAAGGCCCTAGCTAGTAATTAAAACAACTCATTGACATCTCAACCAATCAAAGGGAAGTCTGTTTATTATATTATCAGCATGATAATAGTGCCAGCAGTGGCAAACCACCACCCTAGACAATACTTTGTTAATGTCCAAAGATTTCTAATATGTTCAGAATAGTCGCTTATTTAAAACGATTGCCAGTAACAACACAACAAGATGCAGTTTGCAAGTATTTCTGGGATTAGTAGCAGTAGTGTGAGTAGCTACAAGCTATTTTGGCTTTCTATATTCCGTTTGATAAATTGCTTATTTTAGCAGGTTAGATGATTAAATGTAGGTAATTAAGTTAGACATGATTAAAGGAATAATGTAACATTTCAACCTTCAATTTTCTAAAAACAATGAGACATATGTTATATATTTTATATATCTTTAAGAATATCTCCTCTGGTTGACTGATAGATAGAATGGAAACATTGCTAGCAGCTGCACCCATTTAACAGGGAAATTGGAAGGAGGTTGAATATTTGGAAACAATATTTGTATAGACTATTAGGTATGAGTAGGCGTATTTCCGAGGTGGTGATCTGAATCACTCACGAGGGCCAATTCTCCGCCCAACACATTGTTGGAGGGCCCACTGTGTCTACGGGCCCCCCACCCCACGGGCCCCAGTGGAGCCCCACTGCCTGCACCGTCTTTATTAAGCCACTGGGTAGGTAATGAATTGCAGGAGGGGCACCAAAACAGCCTCATGATAATCGTTATAAGAATAAATTAAATTTAAGATTAAGCACAACTCCCAAAGGTACCATATGGTTCCATAAGGTATACCTTATTTTGGTTAAATCACGAGGTGTCAGACATAACAAGGGGTTCATTCTGTCCATGTGAAACTCAATTTAAGGGTACAACAAGAGAATAGAGTGGAGACACTTGCGTGTCTGTTTTCCCTTCATCACACAACAATACAACACATAGATGTCCCTTCATCCTTTGTGCAACGCGTTGACATGTCTCACACAAAGTGTGTGACACAAAGTGTGAGGCATTTCATTTGGCTAATGGCTCGCTGCATACGCGTCAAGGGGGTTGGACAGTAAAATGAGCAATGCCACGGTCAGGTCGTCAGTATACTTGGTGCCATACCTAATAGTCTAGTCAAATAATGTTAGCAAATATCCATTGCTCTTCACATGCCCCTGTTCAAGCCGGTGCAAAGTGATCTGTAGAGACTGACGTCAGGGCAAAATTCTAAAATGGTACTTATTAACAATTTCTAATGAATACATGGAGAAAGAAATACCACCATGTATTTCTTTCCCATTTAATATATTTGCATATCAAATTGCAGAGGAAGGTACAGAGGAACACAGAGAAAGACAAGGCCATAGCTAGTAATTAAAACAACTCATTGACATCTAACAGCAAAAAATCTAGGGGAAGTCTGTTTATTATATTATCAGCATGATAATAGTGCCAGCAGTGGCAAAACACCACCCTAGACAATGTGTTTTTTAATATCCAAAGACTTCTAATATGTTCAGAATAGTCCCTTATTTAAAAGGAGTGCCAGTAACAACACAACAAGATGCAGTTTGCAAGCATTTCTAGGATTAGTAGCAGTAGTGTGAGTAGCTACAAGCTACTTTGGCTTTCTAAATTACGTTTGATAAATTGCTTATTTTAGCAGGTTAGACGGTTAAGTGTAGGTAATTAAGTTAGACATGTTTTTAGAAAGTTGAATGTTGAAATGTTACATTATTAACCATGTCTAAGGATGTTGGGGTGGTGTTGTGGTTGGGGTAGTGCTGGGGAGGAGTTGGTTTTGGGGTGGTGTTGGGGAGGAGTTGGGGTGGTGTTGGTGTTGGGGTGGTGTTGGGGTGGTGTTGGGGAGGAGTTGGGGTGGTGTTGGTGTTGGGGTGGTGATGGGGTTGGGTTGGTGTTGGTGTTGGGTTGGTGTTAGGGTGGTTTTGGCGTTGGGGTGGTGTTGGTGTTGGGGTGGTGTTTGGGTGGTGTTGAGGTGGTGTTGGTGTTGGGGTTGTGTTGGGGTCAGGTTGGTGTTGGGGTGGTGTTTGGGTGGTGTTGAGGTGGTGTTGGTGTTGGGGTTGTGTTGGGGTCATGTTGGTGTTGGGTTGATGTTGGGGTGGTGTTGGTGTTTGGGTGGTGTCTGGGTGGTTTTGGGGTTGTGTTGGTGTTGGGGTGGTGTTGGTGTTGGGGTGATGTTGGGGTGGTCTTTGTGTTGGTGTTAGACAGTACAGAGACATGTCATTAAGGAGCAGGTAGGGGTTAGACAGTACAGAGACAGGTCATTAAGGAGCAGGTAGGGTTAGACAGTACAGAGACAGGTCATTAAGGAGCAGGTAGGGGTTAGACAGTACAGAGACAGGTCATTAAGGAGCAGGTAGGGGTTAGACAGCACAGAGACAGGTCATTAAGGACCAGGTAGGGGTTAGACAGTACAGAGACAGGTCATTAAGGAGCAGGTAGGGGTTAGACAGTACAGAGACAGGTCATTAAGGAGCAGGTAGGGGTTAGACAGTACAGAGACAGCTCATTAAGGAGCAGGTAGGGGTTAGACAGTACAGAGACAGGTCATTAAGGAGCAGGTAGGGGTTAGACAGAGACAGGTCATTAAGGAGCAGGTAGGGGTTAGACAGTACAGAGACAGGTTTTAAGGAGCAGGTAGGGGTTAGACAGTACAGAGACAGGTCATTAAGGAGCAGGTAGGGGTTAGACAGTACAGAGACAGGTCATTAAGGAGCAGGTAGGGGTTAGACAGTACAGAGACAGGTCATTAAGGAGCAGGTAGGGGTTAGACAGTACAGACAGGTCATTAAGGAGCAGGTAGGGGTTAGACAGTACAGAGACAGGTCAATAAGGAGCAGCTAGGGGTTAGACAGTACAGAGACAGGTCATTAAGGAGCAGGTAGGGGTTAGACAGTACAGAGACAGGTCATTAAGGAGCAGGTAGGGGTTAGACAGTACAGAGACAGGTCATTAAGGAGCAGGTAGGGGTTAGACAGTACAGAGACAGGTCATTAAGGAGCAGGTAGGGGTTAGACAGTACAGAGACAGGTCAATAAGGAGCAGCTAGGGGTTAGACAGTACAGAGACAGGTCATTAAGGAGCAGGTAGGGGTTAGACAGTACAGAGACAGGTCATTAAGGAGCAGGTAGGGGTTAGACAGTACAGAGACAGGTCATTAAGGAGCAGGTAGGGGTTAGACAGTACAGAGACAGGTCATTAAGGAGCAGGTAGGGGTTAGACAGTACAGAGACAGGTCATTAAGGAGCAGGTAGGGGTTAGACAGTACAGAGACAGGTCATTAAGGAGCAGGTAGGGGTTAGACAGTACAGAGACAGGTCATTAAGGAGCAGGTAGGGGTTAGGGGGCATCTTGCTGCCTACAGGTTGGACTATGGACATTGGGGATCAAACCCAGAACCTTTTGTCACATCTCACCCTCTTCATTGAAGACTTCACTCTCTGTCCTTTTGTTTCCTGCTTCTCTGATTGTTCCCACTCACCTTGATTGTTTTTACCTGTCCCTCATTAACATTCTCCTCCTAGTGTTTTTAGTCAGCGTGTTTCCCTTCCTCTGTGCCAGTTCGTCTTTGTTCCTCTGTGTCAAACGTTCAGGCATTACTCCTAGCGATTTTTACGAATCATGGTTTTTGATTCCAGCCTGTTATTCCCGACTATGCCTTTGCCTTCTCCCTACCAGATTGTTTGCCTAATCTCCAGCTGATTACTCGTGTACCGACCCTTGTTTCTTAGTAAAGACCATTCTTAGTATCCAGACTGTTACCTCCGAGTCATGCTGTTGAGTCCTTTTTTCCCTGTGGTTCACCTAGTCGTTACACCTTTCAGCTGGGAGTTAAGCACCCGGTTATCGTTGAAATAATCGTTTTTCCTTGTTCTGTTTTAGGATTGGTCCTAAATCTTTAACAGTAGGCATCTTATTATTATTACTATACCATAGGCTACTTTATTTATATTATAATGGTTAAAGAATTTGCCCTGTCATGACTATTTAAATAACTTCCCATGTTGTAGACATTGTGGTTTTGTGTCATTAGGATAACGTTGTATTTGACGCTCTAGATAGTTTTCAGGGACTTACAGAATACGTTCTTCCATGTTAACTCCTATCTCAGACCTCTGAAAGTGTAGCGTTGTGATACTCAGCTGTTTCAGCTGGGCAGGAGTCAGAGACTACTCACCCTATGCTAACGTGGTTTTTGGACACATCGTTACCTTATTGTAGACAACAATTGATATAAATGTGCTTTGACAATGAATTATTACTTTAATTTAAATGCAAAATGACCAAAGTCTCTCTATCTGGAGACAAAGAACAACACTTTATAAACTAAATAGTCTGACAGAAACATTATCAGGTGAGTCCAACATGTTGACTATAATCCTCATGAAGCTGTCCTGTCTGCAGGGCTTCATGTTGTACCTCCTGTTGGATGAAGATTTCTGATTGAAACAACACCAATATAAAATACATAAAATCCACACATTAGAATACATTATGAAAACGAATGTAATGGTGACTTGATTTAACTTGATTAAATTGTTTTCTAGGAATGGCCTCTGCTACTTCCTGGTCTGAAGAGAACTTTTCATGTTCCATCTGTCAGGATGTGTTCAACAGCCCAGTTACCACTCCATGTGGACACAACTTCTGTAGAACCTGTATTACAACGTTCTGGGATGACCAAATCCGGTACAATTGTCCTGTTTGCAACGAGCTTTACCTCACAAGACCTGATTTACAGGTCAATACCTTCATATCAGGTATGGTTGATCGGTTTAGAAGTTCTGTAGGTGTCAAAGAGCAGCCTTGTGTTGAGCCAGGAGAAGTTCCCTGTGATGTCTGTACTGGGACCCAGCTGAAGGCTGTGAAGTCCTGCCTAGTGTGTTTCACCTCCTACTGCCACACCCACCTGGAGCCTCATCAGAGAGTCACAGGCCTGAAGAAACATCTGCTGGTCGAGCCTATCGACCGTCTGGAAGACAGGATGTGTAAGAAACATGACCGACTTCTGGAGCTCTTCTGCCAGACTGAACAGGTGTGTGTGTGTCTGTTCTGCACAGAGACGGACCACAAGTCCCATCCTGTTGTACCTCTAAAGGAAGTGAAGAAGGTCCAGCTGAGGAAGATAGAGTCTGAAATTCAGCAGTTGATCCAGGAGAGACAACAAAAGATCCAGGAGATCAAAGACACAGTAGATCGCAGCAAAGCAGACGCAGACAGAGAGATAGCTGATGGTGTGCTGGTCCTCACTGCTCTGAAGCGCTCGATTGAAAAGTGTCAAGATGATCTCAACCAAACGGTTAAAGAGAAACTGAAATCCACAGAGAAACAAGCTGAAGGCCTCATCAAACAGCTGGAGCAGGAAATTAAAGATCTGACCAATAGAAGCTCAGAGGTGAAGCAGCTCTCACACACTGAAGACCACCTCCACTTCCTCCAGACCTTCAGAAATCTGAAGAAACCTCCACCCACCAGGGACTGGAAAACGCTGGAGGTCCATCCTCCGTCATACGTAGGGACCTTGAGGAGATCCCTGGATCAGCTGGAGAAGACTCTGAACATGGAGATGAAGAAGGTGCTTGACCTGAGATCGGCTCTAAAGAAGTGTAAGTGTCTGCAATATCTTGAAAGGTATTACAATTATTGCTTAGATATTTCGTATGAGTAATGAGCTCATCATGCTTTGATGTATAATATGTGTTTATACATTTTCCTTGGTTTCAATGTTTTGATTTGGACAGCCACTCACACACACATGGGATTTCCAATTAACTTTAATTATCTTAAAAACAACATGTTGTATTGCTTAGAAAATCCACTATAGTATTTTTTTGTCTTTCTATGTTAATGTTTGAAGGGTAAATTGCGACCATAAAGTGTCGTAAAGAGATTAATAATAATTATGCAAGACAACAGTACTAGTGATGATGATGATGATGATGAAGAATGGTTCAGCAGCTAATCATGTCTTGTTCTCCCATCAGATGCCTGTGAACTCACACTGGACCCAAACACAGCCAACAGAGTACTCTCTCTGTCTGAGGACAACAGAAAGGTGACAGTGGTTATGGAGGAGCAGTCGTATCCTGATCACCCAGAGAGATTTGACTCCTATCCCCAGGTGTTGTGTAGAGAGGGTCTGACTGGCCGCTGTTACTGGGAGGTAGAGAGGAAAGGAGGTGTCAATATAGGATTGACATACAGAGGAATCACAAGGAGAGGAGGGGGTGATGACAGCAGGCTTGGATGGAACAACAAGTCTTGGATTGTAATGATGGTTTTTACTCTGCCCGGTACAACGGTAGTGGAACAGTCATACGTCTCCCCCCCCCTGGCTCTAAGAGAGTAGGAGTGTATCTGGACCGGCCTGCTGGCACTCTGTCCTTCTACAGAGTGTCCCCAGATGTAGGAGGGTCCTCAGACACACTGACACACATCCACACCTTCCAGTCCACCTTCACCCAGGAGGACCTCCACCCTGGGTTTAGGTTATGGGACGGTGCCTCAGTGTCTCTGTGTCAGTTTTAGCAACACGCACGCACGCACGCACACACACACACACACACACACACACACACACACACACACACACACACACACACACGCGCATAGATAGATAAACACAAATACACACATACTGTATATGAATACACACACTACACAATGTTGTACACTCTGGCGTACCTGTGGTTGATTGGAGTGAGCACCCTAATCCTGCTGATGGAGAAGCTGCATTTGTGGGTACTAGCAGCGTGTGCTGGACTAAACATGTGGGTGGAAGAGCCGCCACGAGGGGTCGTAAGGGGAAACCACCGCACATCATGCGACGCCTAGGCCTGACACTTGGTACTACCGAATAGCCGGAGACTTCTACCCTAGAGGGGGAGGAGAGTATGAGCCCCCAGTTACTTCCAATGGTAACACGTGCCTCACCAGCAGAGCCAAACAGGGTGGGGCTACTGGTGGAGCTAGAACTGCTGATTCAGGAAAACGCTGCACGTGAGTGAAAGAAAAAAGAAAAAGATCCAGGGTTGAAACAAAGTTCAAGAATGGAGGGGTCGAGATTTGATGGGCCTCCCTTATAACTGATAAGCAAAAAGAGGGCTTTAAGAAAGTGCCTACGAACAAGTTTCGTATGATATACTCATGTCATTATATTATCAATGTCCCCTGTGCTGTTACTCTGTATGCCAAAATGTGACTTGCTGTTTTTCATTTTTATACCATATAATCTCATAACAAAGAAAGAATGTATTTACTCTTTGTATGAATATCTAATCAACTTTCTAAAGACACATTTGGAAGGTGCACCTGCTGTATGGGGGATTTCCAACTTTGAGCAACTCGTAGCAAGTGGAGTTAACATAGAGTAGTTTAAGTTTAAGTAGTAGTTTAAGTAGTCTATCTAGAACATTAGCTGACGATTGCATAGACTGGGCAATAACACATTTTTGACTATTGTATAAAACTGAAAACACGCCCACTAGATCTCCCCTATAAAATATGGGGACACAATAGAGTAAAGTAGTGAAGGACTAAGGATTAAAAAAGGGTGAATGTATGGAGAGCCAAGAACCAGGACGAAGAACAAAGGACCCAAGTTGCCAGCTCTCTTCAGCAGAAGATGACCATCTGATTTCTTTTTTTCTTTTTTCTTCTTCATGTAAAACTGAAAAACTTCTGTATGGTAATCTCTTTTTGATTTGATATGTTATTGAAATAAATACACCCAGTCTCCAAAGGACTTGGACTAAAGACAGTTCTGGTTTCTCCTGTGCTTAACCACCCTCGCTAAAGTAGACACACCCAAAAAAACACGCTATGAACTGGAAATAAGAAACAGACCTCATGGGAGTTCTGGGAGCGAGAGGCGTCACAAGGCTCTCCTCGGCGTTGAGTCTCAGAGCCCAACCATCAAAGGGGTGTGGTAAGATGCCACCAGACCAGCATGACCACGGAGCAGCCGGCAGCGCGGGAACACACACCACAGCAGCGTGTGGTGCAGCCTATGTCACAGAGTGACGTCGAGTGCACTATGGGGCTGCTGCACATCAACAATCACAGGGCCAAACATATCACCAAACCATTGGTTTCCATGGGAGATTGGCTTCCATCCTCCACCATATAATGTCTACTATCCTCCTGTAGTGTTAGCCGGTTTTATTTTACACTGCCATGGACGTTGGCGTTATACACACTATCTCACTGTTTTTACTAATTAGAGTATTTGATGCGGTGTGTGTGTGTGTGTGTTGGGTTGGGTTGGTGCTGAGGTGTGTTTGTGTGTGTGTGTGTGTGTGTGTGTGTGTATTTGTGTGTGTTGGGTTGGGTTGGGACTGAGGTGTGTGTGTGTGTGTGTGTGTGTGTATATGTGTGTGTTGGGTTGGGTTGGGACTGAGGTGTGTGTGTGTGTGTGTGTGTGTGTATATGTGTGTGTTGGGTTGGGTTGGGACTGAGGTGTGTGTGTGTGTGTGTATTTGTGTGTGTTGGGTTGGGTTGGGACTGAGGTGTGTGTATGTGTGTGTGTGTATTTGTGTGTGTTGGGTTGGGTTGGGACTGAGGTGTGTGTGTGTGTGTGTGTGTGTGTGTTTAAATACTCACATCCACTTCTTGACTCATCTGGAGCTTGACTGAGGACTGCAGTTAAAGATGGAGGTGGAGGGGAGCTATTTAAAAAGAGGGGGTAAAAAACCTGTGTGTGTGTGTGTGTGTGTGTGTGTGTGTGTGTGTGTGTGTGTTTGTGTGTCCATTTCTTTGATATATTGTGTCTAGGACACATGAGACTCTGTAAACGCAACATAGCACACAATAGTGTGCTACTCACTATAATATAAGAGTGTTTAATGTATGCATAAAAGAGTGTCCTCTGCAGCAGAGTGAGCAGCGACCATAGTGTTAGTCTTTTAACTGTTTCACGCCCTGGCAGGAACGCTACGTCATTCTTCAGGGAGCAGATGTACTCGTTAGTGAGAGAGTAAAGGAAGCTGGATGATGAGGCATTGAACAAGACGTCAGTGTGATCTTAGGACCAGGTAATGTTAGGTATAAAGAAAATGATTAAGTAAAGCTACATAGGAATGTTCCATTACACTCCCCCCTTTAATCATTTATAATCACAAAGTATAAACTGATTATAAACGTTGTACAGGCCTTATTCACCAAGAGTACAAATGGGCACACACAGATGGATTACACAATTTCCCACAAGCAGGCTAGTCCATCAATCAGAAAAAATGGTCATACCGATGTTTAATGTTCAGTGGAGAAAATAACACATCTTCAAAACCACCTGACTTGAGGTCCATACAGAAACAAGTTGGATGAATTAGCATGCTGTTTCAAACCAGGTGCAATGTCAAACATAATACAGGTTGTTCATTGTAATCGCAAAGATGTGAAGGACTTATGTTCCAACATAGGTTAACCCCTTGGTATTTTATTTAGTCACAAATCCAACTGGTTTTCGTTCTCGGTGTCACCAGGAATCCCTAAGAAGTAGGACTCCATTCTCTCCTCTTCCTCGCTGCTCAAGCCATCAATCAACCCGGAGAAGATGAGTAGACGTCAGGGACCAAGCGGTGGGGACTTCCTGCTTTCCAGCGCCACAACCATTAGGAACTGGGAAACCGCAGTTGTGGACAATTTGGTCCCACAGGATGTAGTTGTTACAGCCAGGACTATTAATATGATCAATGTCATCGCTTTAACTGCACAGTCACATGACCACAGAGTAAAGCAGACAATCATGTGAGCCATCATACAAAGGGTTCTCAGAGGGACAGTTCTCCATGCCAATCATCTTTGGGTTCTAGAACCAATCAGTGTCCCAGACCGTTCTATCTGCTCGTTGGATCAGAGTTCTGATGCTGTTGTGCTCCATCAGCATGTAGTGTCTGTCCAGGAGGGGAATCACCCTCAGAATGTTCTGGAAGTGTGTGTGTGTGTGTGTGTGTGTGTGTGTGTGTGTGTGTGTGTGTGTGTGTGTGTGTGTGTGTGTGTGTGTGTGTGTGTGTGTGTGTGTGTGTGTGTACTACGTGGTAGGGGTCAAGGAGTGAACTGGGATTGGGCCTAAGTCTCTTGACCTCAGGGTTCAGAGGATAGCCTAGCATCATAGAGCCAGAGTCTAGGGTCATGGGGTCAAGGTCCCTCTGTCATGGGGGAGGTTGTTAGAGTTATCCAACATTAGCCTGGTTATAGAGCTGTCTAACACTAGTAGCTTACAAGAGCAAAAAATTAAAGATTTAACCACAGCCATTTGTAACTGGTTCACAGTGTTACATGCATTTTAAGACCCTAGTTTGTCAGTTTATTGTTTGTTGTAGGTTTGTTATAGTCTTCCTGTTTACTTGAAGTAAAGCTTCCTTTTGCTCTTACCCCTCTGAGTCTGATGTCTGCCTTTGGGTTCACCTCCCTGCACAAGCCGTGACACACTCAGTGTTTTAAGATGCCTCCACCAAATGCAAATATATGTCCATATATTAACCTCCCTCCCTGCTTCACTCTGTTTCTACTGGTTGATGCCCGCGCATTGGAAGATAAGTGACTTATTTAACTAATTAGCATTGTTTATTTAACACACACACACACACACACACACACCCACAGCAGGGTTGTCATTGTTTTGAGTGCAAAATTTGCAAACAATAACAACAAAAAAACATAAATATAAAAAAATAAACATTTAAATAAGAAAAAATATATAAAATATATGCAGACTATACAAAGGATACAGAATATATAGTTAAGTCTCTTTTTAAAATGCAGCTGTACAGTTGCGCAGGAATGTACAAAATATGACCATCGAATGTCACTTTACCGAACACACACACACACACACACACACACATACACACACACACACACATACACAACCCAAACCCGGAACGCTGCTTCCTCTACTTCCTCTTTCTCTACTTAGAGAGAGAGAGAGAGAGAGAGAGAGAGAGCGAGAGAGAGAGAGAGAGAGAGAGAGAGAGAGAGAGAGAGAGAGAGAGAGAGAGATTGCTACGGCTGTAATAGCCTTCATGTTATTTTGTAAAGATTTAATGTGCTATTGTGTGTTGTTTTATTTAAAGGGATACATGCTGTTTTATATGTTGTTGATGTCTATTGGACAAGAATATACAATGTAATATTTGTCTATTTACGTTCATCTTGCTCTGCTTATTACAACAGTAAATTATTTGGTATGAATTAACTCAGTACTTGAGTCGTTTATTCAGTTGATACTTTCTTACTCATCCTCAAGCTATTATCTGATGAATACTTTTACTCATGTGATATTGTTTTGAATATTGTGGAGCCAATCTCAATATTGTGTTATGCAGTGTAGGCTAATTCTATATTTAAGAGGATCGCTCGTATGAGAGGGACATGAAATGACCTTCAAGGTAATTTAAAACTGTTCCGATCGTCTCAACACATATATCAATGATGATGACGTAGAATTCATGTTTTTCAGGTCAGCCAGTTGCACTGACGTCATCTAACCAGCAGATCGTGCTACGGTGCACCTTTTTCTAGTGTTTCAATACGGACCTTATATCAAATCAATTGGCTTAATATTCTCAAGACGTTTAAATGATTCATGTAAGCCTATAGCTTCATTATCCACGTTACTAGCTAGAGTTGAATGAAACAGACATAACTGCATAATACAGCAGTGTTGGCATTTAACAAACTGTAGGCCTGGAAACAGCTATGTTCATATATTTAGTCAGCACTATTTTAGGCCTACAGTTATGAAGCCTATTTGTAAAGGACTGCTGTGTTGGTGGTTGCAATTGATTGTTGTTCTAATACGTGTGTCACGAATGCAGCATAATAATCATAATCATTGATGCAACACACACCCACACATGCACCCCCCCCCCCCCCCCACCACACACACACACACACACACACACACACACACAGACACACACACACACACACACACACACACACACACACACACACACACACACACACACACACACACACACACACACACACACACACACACCAAACCCGGAGTGCTGCTTCCTCTACTTCCTCCTCTGACTGAATCCGCTGTCTGCTGCTCTCATAGCTCTGCTGCTCGTGTGTGCAATGTGCGCGTGCACGCCGGGGCGCGTTCCTGCAGCGAGCGTAGCGGCAATAAACAGATATGTTCTCTCTCCTTCTTTTGTTGAATATTGGATCGGGGCTGGAGATTTATTCTTTATTATTCGTTGGTTCCTATAACTATATAAGCCTAATTATAAAGGGTAATGAAGGTTTAATAGAAGAGTTCTCAACAGCTTTATTCTTTATTATTCGTTGGTTCCTATAACTATATAAGCCTAATTATAAAGGGTAATGAAGGTTTAATAGAAGAGTTCTCAACAGCTTTATTCTTTATTATTCGTTGGTTCCTATAACTATATAAGCCTAATTATAAAGGGTAATGAAGGTTTAATAGAAGAGTTCTCAACAGCTTTATTCTTTATTATTCGTTGGTTCCTATAACTATAAAAGCATAATTATAAAGGGTAATGAAGGTTTAATAGAAGAGATCTCAATAGTACAGCTGCATTTTTAAAACAGACATACTACATATTCTGTATTTTGTATATAGTGTCAGAGGACTTATTTCAAAATGCTAAATTGATTTATTTAATGCCACATTTATTAATTTCAGGGGACTTTTATTTCATAATGGTACATTTATTTATTTAATGCCACATTTATCTATTTCAGGGGACTTTTATTTCACAAAGCCACGTTTTTATTAAATGCTACCTTTTTTGTGGCATTAAATGAATAAATGTGGCATTATGAAATAAGAGTCCCCTGAAATAAATACATTTGGCATTATTAAATAAATGTAGCATTAAATAAATAAATGTGGCATTAAATGAATAAATGTGGCATTATAAAATAAAGTCCCCTGAAATAAATACATGTGGCACTATGAAATAAATTTGGCATTGAATAAATAAATCTTGCATTAAATGAATAAATGTGGCATTTAAATAAAAATGTGGCATTAAATTAAAAAGGTGGCATTATGAAATAAAAGTCCCTTGAAATAAATAAATGTTGCATTACATAAATAAAGGTAGCATAATGAAATAAAAGTTCCCTGAAATAAATAAATGTAGTATTAAATAAATAAATGTAGCATTTGGAAATAAGTCCCCTGATACTATATAAAAAATACAGAATATTTAGAGTATGTCTGTTTTGAGAACTCTTCTATTAAACCTTCATTACCCTTTATAATTAGGCTTATATAGTTATAGGAACCAACGAATAATAAAGAATAAAGCTGTTGAGAACTCTTAAATTAAACCTTCATTACTTTTTATAATTAGGCTTATATAGTTATAGGAAACAACTAATAATAAAGAATAAAGCTGTTGAGAACTCTTCTATTAAACCTTCATTACCCTTTATATTTAGGCTTATATAGTTATAGGAACCAACGAATAATAAATAATAAAGCTGTTGAGAACTCTTCTATTAAACCTTCATTACCATTTATAATTAGGCTTATATAGTTATAGGAACCAACGAATAATAAAGAATAAAGCTGTTGAGAACTCTTCTATTAAACCTTCATTACCCTTTATAATTAGGCTTATATAGTTATAGGAACCAACGAATAATAAAGAATAAAGCTGTTGAGAACTCTTCTATTAAACCTTCATTACCCTTTATAATCAGACTTATATAGTTATAGGAACCAACGAATAATAAATAATAAAGCTCCAGCCCCGATCCAACATTCAACAAAAGAAGAAGAAGAGAGAACAGATCTGTTTATTCAACGGTCACAAAAAAGCAAGTTAAAAGACGTTCACTTTTAAACCATGCGTGAATGTCTTTCCAACGCCAACCATAGACATCTTTTAAACATCTTTTCTATGGAAACAAGCTCATTGGGCAACAAGCAAGTGAACAGAAGAAGATAGAGACCCAAACCCACTAAATGAACACAAGACATAATAAAAGGTTAATTTAAGGTAGGTTTGTTAAACCGTATTCATCCTTTCACCACAGTGACTGAATGACTCAGAGAACTGGAGACACACTTGCTGTCACTACAGTGCGTCTTGCATTTCAACACCATTACGGTGGAGTTTAGCTTTGGGTGGAGGTGTGTGAAGTGTGGAGGACAGGTGCAGTGATGCACAGCCAACAATAGACCTAACAAAACAATAATCATCTTTAGTTAAGTATTGATTATTTGAATGACTTCAACAGACAGCCCTTATTGTTCCTGGTCTGTTTCCTGATTTGATCCATGGTGTTTCTGAACGCGATTTGGCCAGATTCGATTTTCTAACCATTTCCCCAACACTGAAGTGTGTGTATGTGTATGTGTGTGTGCGCCTGTGTGTGTCTGTGTCTGTGTGTGTGCGCCTGTGTGTCTGTGTGCTCGCCTGTGTGTGTTTGTGTGCCTGTGTGTGTGTGTGTGTGTGTCTGTGTGCGCGCCTGCGTGTGTGCGTGTCTGTGTGAAAAAAATAAACAATGTTAATTAGTTAAATAAGTCACTTCTCTTCCAAGGCGCGGGCATCAACCAGTAGAAACAGAGTGAAGCATTTGAGCCACTGCAGCATTCAGAGTGGTCATGTTGCACAATGTTAGACTCTGTGTGGACAATGTTAGTAATTTCCTCTTGACAAATTAAGACCACAGACGTGTGTGTGTGTGTTTGTGTTACAGGAACCATGATGACTTCTAAGAAGGCAGAACCACTTTGCTAGCCGTGGGGGTGGTCAGAATCTTCCATCACCTGAGAACCTTTTCCACAGTGACGGTGACTCTCATCCATCGTATTGATTCTTGTTATTTACACATCGACTCATACAAAGTGCTCACACATGAATGTGCTCAAATATGAGTGTTCATGCAAACAAGATGCTAATCTGTGTTTAAAGAAGGGAGCCACAGGTTGTTATGAAACCTCTGTGGTTAGGATAGGACCAGAAGTCTGGTTCAGGAAACAAAGGTTTGAAAAAAGGAAGTTTCAAACCTAAGCCAAAGTGACACATCATTGAGGCACTTCTCTCTTTCTGGAGACAAAGAACACTTCATAAACCAAATACTCAGACAGAAACATAAGATGAGTCCAAAGAAAATAAATAAAAATCTCAGAATGGCCTCTGCTAACACTTCCTAATCTGAAGTATGTTTGGGTGGGGTCTCCAACTGACTATGTTTGGGTGGGGTCTCCAACTGACTATGTTTGTGTGGGGTCTCAAAGTGCTGTGTGTTTGGGTGATGTCTCTAATTGACTTTGTTTGGGTGGTGGCTCCAACTGACTATGTTTGGGTGGTGTCTCTAACTGACTATGTTTAGGTGGAGTCACCAGCTGACTGTATGTTGGATGGTGTATACAACTGTCAAACATCACAATGTTAGATGTTGTGGAGACAATGTTAGTGGTTTCCTCCTGACAAGTTAAGACCACACCCACACACCTTACTTAAGGCTGTGGGTGTGGGTGTGTGTTGGGTGGGTGGGTGTCACAGGTTAAGTTAAGTAAGGACGTAGACAGGGGAGCAGCCTTAAGAGACGCTGGCTAGCCTTAAGAGAACGGTGTGTATATGTGTGTGTGTGTGTGTGTGTGTGTGTGTGTATGTGTGTGTGTGTGTGTGTGTGTGTGTGTGTGTGTGTGTGTGTGTGTGTGTGTGTGTGTGTGTGTGTGTGTGTGTGTGTGTGTGACAGGAACCATGATAAGTTGTAAGAAAGCAGAACCACTGCGCTAGCTGGCAAGGGAGGCCACAAAGTCTTATTCAGGAAACAGAAGTTAAGTAGTAAACTCAAACCAAAGTCACGCGATGTGGAGGCACTTCTCTCTTTCTGGAGACAAAGAACACATTTTAAACTAAATAGTCTTACAGAAACTTTATAAGATGAGTCCAAAGAATACAAAAAGGAATGTGTTAATTTTTATACTTAATAAAACAAATGTTTTCTCATACTGGCCTCTGCTAACACTTCCTGAACTGAAGTATGTTTGGGTGGGGTCACTGACCACTCCTAGACATGTCCACTACCTTCTAGAATACAGCTTGACCACTCCTAGACATGTCCACTACCTTCTAGTATACAGCTTGACCACTCCTAGACATGTCCACTACCTTCTAGTATACAGCTTGACCACTCTAGACATGTCCACTACCTTCTAGCATACAGCTTGACCACTCCTAGACATGTCCACTACCTTCTAGAATACAGCTTGACCACTCCTAGACATGTCCACTACCTTCTAGTATACAGCTTGACCACTCCTAGACATGTCCACTACCTTCTAGAATACAGCTTGACCACTCCTAGACATGTCCACTACCTTCTAGTATACAGCTTGACCACTCCTAGACATGTCCACTACCTTCTAGAATACAGCTTGACCACTCCTAGACATGTCCACTACCTTCTAGTATACAGCTTGACCACTCCTAGACATGTCCACTACCTTCTAGTATACAGCTTGACCACTCCTAGACATGTCCACTACCTTCTAGTATACAGCTTGACCACTGCTAGACATGTCCACTACCTTGTAGTATACAGCTTGACCACTCCTAGACATGACGCTATCTGCTTTATTCTGCCTGTACATGTCTATATGTATCTTAATACGATATAAAATAGAATGTGGTGTGTGTGTGTGTGTGTGTGTGTGTGTGTGTGTGTGTGTGTGTGTGTGTGTGCATGCGTGCATGCATGAGTGTGTGTGTAAAATGATGGTGTCTGATAAGAGCACAAGAAAAACATTTCCTGACAGTGATGGTTCAGATTGCAAGCTGATGATTGGTCAGAATTCAAACATGTGACATCCTTTTTCCAGCTGATATAGCAGAGCTGAAGCCTGAGAGCAGAAGCAGTGGAAGCTGACAGAGAGGAACCATGGACCCCATCTATGAACTGGACCCTGGACCCACTGAGGAACCTGAGGACACGTCTTTGGACCAGGAGGAGACCAGGAAGAGAAGATTTGGTAGGTGCCCTTTTTAGAGAATTTAAAAGAAATAATCCAGTAAAAAGGATCCAGTAAATAATCGACATACATTTAAGATTTACATTTATCAAATGTTTTTAGTCAAAATGACCAGCCTAATGAACCATTGTGTATTGTATTACAAGCATAGACAGATTTATTCTCCAAAATAACATGTGTTTGTTCTAGAGTCTAGAACATACACATGTCGTCATGTTGTCATTCTTATTAGAATATTATTTCTTGTTAACTGTTGTCAGCTGTACAAAGGGGTAGCACTAGAACTGGCTCAAACTATTTCACACAACTCTCATTCAACGCAAGGGTTCACACACACACACACACACACACACACACACACACACACACACACACACACACACACACACACACACACACACAGCAAGTGAGAACATTAAGAATAGCAACTGTATTTCACACACACACACACACACACACACACACACACACACACACACACACAAACACACACACACACAGCAAGTGAGAACATTAAGAACTGCAACTGTATTTCACACACACACACACACACACGCACACAGCAAGTGAGAACATTAAGAATAACTGTATTTCACACACACACACACACACACACAAACACACAAACGCAGCAAGTGAGAACATTAAGAACTGCAACTGTATTTCACACACACACACACACACACACACACACACACACACAAACACACACACGCAGCAAGTGAGAACATTAAGAATAACTGTATTTCACACACACACACACACACACACACACACACACACACACACACACACACACACAAACACACACACGCAGCAAGTGAGAACTATAAGAATAACTGTATTTTACACACACACACACACACACACACACACACACAGAAAGTGACAACATTAAGAATAACAACTATATTTCATTCAAACACACACACAGCAAGTGATGTCCGTCACGTTTTCTTAGGAAAGAAATCGACTGGTTTATCTTTCAGCACTGCGTGTTTGGCTGTAAGATGTCGTTTGAGATGTGGTGGTTTCATGGCTTCATTGCTAAGAACATCACCACACACTGTGGCCTGGGCTCTTCCTCCGTCCCGCTCCAGCTCAATCCAAATTGGACGTATTTCGAGTCCCATTTCCTTACTGTCGTGCACCGTAGGTGCTAGCAGGTGCTGTGTAGACTTCACTGGTGCTGCTGAAGCAGCCACCAGCACCTCGGCTCACTGTGGTCCACTTCAGTTTCTACTGGTCTGCTCCAAATATTCTCCTCCTGATCGGCACTTCTTCCAAATAGTTACCGTTTGGAGCCACCATAAGCCAGTGTTTTGAGCCATTCATAATCAATTGTGGATGTTTGCGCGCGCTATAACCTGACCTTTTTTTCTGAGATTCCTCCGTGTATCACTAAATGGAGCACGCGTGCCATCAGTGGTACGCAAACCATAGTTTGAGAACCAATGTTCCAGACAAACAGCACACATTTACGTTTCCAGAACAAACGACCTGTGATTACAGCCATGAGTTACAGACTATTACTAGGCTTCTCAAGTAGTTGTGTATTTCATGATATATGTTTGGTTCAGTATTTTCATTACTTATGAACGTAGTGGTAGTGCAACGTAACACTAGAGTACCAATGGGTTTTTTAATCCACATTTTAGTATTTTAATAAAGGCTACTCATTTAACTGAAGGGACTTATGGATTTAACACAATTACATAGTTTGTAATTAATATGAACATTATCCCAAAATGCATATCCTAATATTATCTGTGCATGCCGTTGTGAATGTTTCTTGAAGATGGGGAGGGATTCTGCAGACAGTAGGGAGACTGTCTGGACTGTGAATGATTGTGTGTGTGTGTGTGTGTGTGTGTGTGTGTGTGTGTGTGTGTGTGTGTGTGTGTGTGTGTGTGTCCTACTCCTGAACAGCTCTAAAGTCGCACACCATTGTCACTGTGAGCTTCGGACTGCTGAGTATTCTCGTAATCTTCCTGCGCTTCAGTGAGTCTAAATCATATCATCCTGAATATAATTACAATATAAATAGTTTTAATAATATTAATGATTATAATAATAGCAGGGATAATGCTAATTATTGTTATTAGAATTCATAATAATATTAATAATAATAATATAATAATAATAATAATGTCATGTTTTCTTTCAAGGGGATGGACTTTGTGTTTGATTGGCTCTGGGTCCTGTTATATTTAGAGACGATGTTGTTGTATTTTTGAGCTGATTTCTTCTGTACTCCTCTGTCCTGTCCTAGACTCAGCGACACCTTGTATGGAGGGAAGGGAGCACTTAATGGATGAACTTGGTGAGTGTTTTACAAAAGCTGTGAAAGTACATCATGTTATTATTAAACTTTCTTTGAAAAATACTTACTTAATAATACTAATATTAATAATACTTTTGTGATTTATGTTTCAACATCCCTCATCTTTACAACGTAATTTATTTTTATATTGTCAGGCTAACAGAGCATAGACAGTGTTCAACTACTACCAAATAAATTAAATAAAGGATGTCCCCCATCTGGCAGCATGGTGGTACTGCAGGTGTTGTTAGTCTCCTCCTCCTGCAGGGGGAGCAGTAGAGTCAGTACAGAGGAGCTTATCTTTGTTTTGAGCTCCATTAAGCTAGGTTTACAGTTCTACTTAAGGCAGTTCCGTGAAGACAGACTATTGTGGTCTACTACACAATGTCAGGTTTCTGTTGTGGTCTACTACACAAGGTAATGTTTATATTGTGGTCTACTACAAAAGGTCAGTTTTCTGTTGTGGTCTACTAAGATCAGGTTTCTATTGTAGTCTAATAAGGTTATGTTTCTATTGTTGAATACTAAGGTGATGTTTATATTGTGGTCTACTAAGGTCATGTTTCTATTGTGGTCTACTAAGGTCAAGTTTCTATTGTGGTCTACTACACAAGGTCAGGTCTCAGGGTTGTGTGTCACAAGTAATGAAGACAGTAAGATAAGCAGTTCTGTGTTTGTGAAGGATTTTCTTTTACATTCAACAGATGATTTGACACGACTGGGCTGGCAGTATTTCAACCAGAGTCTCTACTTTATTTCTACTACTAAGAGGAACTGGACGGACAGTAGAGAAGACTGTCTGCAAAGAAACGCAGACCTGGTAGTTATCAACAGCAGAGAAGAACAGGTGTGTGTGTATGTGTGTGTGTGGGGTACAACATCATTCAGTCAGCTGTGTTGTCATGACAACAGATGCTATTACTATTGGAAACAGGGGTTTGTCAGCAGATTGAGGGGTCCTACCTGGATTGGACTGAGTGATCGAGACACAGAGGGGATCTTCAAGTGGGTGGATGGTACCCACATGACTTCAAGGTAAGGCTGATGACTCTATTCAGCAGCATCTCTTCTCTGAGAGTGGGTGGATGGTACCCACATGACTTCAAGGTAAGGCTGATGACTCTATTCAGCAGCATCTCTTCTCTGAGACTAACAGAGTGACATCACCTCAACACTGGGCTCAACTTTGTATTCCTTGTGGTTCTCAGTTGGAGACAAGGTGAACCACACGATGACGGTGGAGCAGAACACTGTGTAGCATGGGATGGCAGCTTGTCTGAAGAACCGTGTGACAGACTGCACTACTGGATCTGTGAGAAGGTCTTAGTCCTGGAACATCCGGAAGCTGACCTGAACAAAGAGGGTCCGTAGACTTTGTTTGTGTTCATTAGTTGAGAATGGTTCCTCCTTTCTATTCTCTGTGCAGTAGATACAGTATAAATACTCTTTATGAATGGAAAGGTGGCTGGATGTGTGTACCTCTGATCAGGGTCTGTGTCTACTAGTGATGCAGGGTTTAGGTATTTTCTCCCCTGAATCCTCATCTTGCTGTAACTGCACCCGACCACTACTCAGACCGCCGTTTGTAAACTAGAGAAAATGACCCCCGCGTCCGCTTCCCCCCCACTATTATAAAATGGTGCCCCATGAGGCGAAAGTAGTAGAAGTATAATTCATTATTAATTTCAAGCTGTTTTTCAATAATATAATTTGTCTAAATTGTTGCCATCTTTTTCAGCACATGAGAACAGCCTTGTATCTGTAATTCATTTGGATTAAAGCACCAATCAACTAACTGCATTCTTTCCTTATCCAGCTGAAATATTACAAAATAAACAGGCATTTGCATGTGAACATTAATAAAGAATATAACAGGCGCAGATTAGGCTGTAATAAAACATGTATCCTATGGTAAATTAACTCACAATACAATGTGCATATAATGTAAATACAATATTATGTCCAACAAATAACAAGATATTCTGAAAAGAATCACGAAGGACTTTTTGGGACAGGCTGTAATGACTTTAAAAGATATGCAATACCAAACTTGAACAAAATAATTAGGATGGCATACAAGAACTAGGTGATAGCAATAAATTAAGAAGCTGATTTTACCTAACCGGCCGCAAATCACCCGCATATTTTAAATACTTTGCCTTTTTCTCAGTTTGCTTGCACTAGTTTCAATTTGAGCTGGTTAAAGGTTTTGCGTTCTCCTCCACAAGCTCCGCCCCCGACTCGTTTATCTCTGAGTTGGAGTGTCTTCCCCCCTCTGGGAAATCTTTGTAGATACTGCTGTGATATTCAATCATGTATGAAAAGGCAGGCGAGAAAACTGGGTCTGAATCTTCTTCGTCGCCCTCTAGTGGACAGGTATTAGAGAGAGTGAAGGGAGTGTTTTGATGGTGCATCTCTAGATACGTGTTGTACAACGTTCACTCATCTCGTCCTGATTTCTTCTGGTTCAGTGATGCTCATGAAGGAGGAGGCCCCCAGCATCACAGAGTTCCACTCCTCTACCAAGGTGTTGCCCGTGGGCCGCACGGCCCAATTCTCCTGCGATGCCGGCGGCACGCCGGAGCCCACCGTCGAGTGGCTACACAACGGCAGGCCCCTGGAGAGGGACAGCACAGACAACCAATCAGAGCCTGCGGCCTGGGTGGAGAGGGGGTTCCTCTTCGTCAGAGGTGTGAAGTATGGTGTGAACACGGTCTGCTGCATGGCGACCAACAGCGCTGGCTCGGCCAATCACACCACAGAGCTGCTCGTTGTTGGTAAGATCTGGATCCAATGAGTGATGTTTGTTGTTGATGTATTCATAAGATTGTTGTTGATGTATTCATAACATTGTTGTTGATGTATTCATAACATTGTTGTTGATGTATTCATAACAATGTTGTTGATGTATTCATAACATTGTTGATGTATTCAGAACATTGTTGTTGATATATTCATAACATTGTTGTTGATGTATTCATAACATTGTTGTTTATGTATTCATAACATTATTGTTGTTGATATATTCATAACATTGTTGTTGATATATTCATAACATTGTTGTTGATGTATTCATAACATTGTTGGTAATGTATTTATAACATTATGGTTTATATATCCATAACATTGTTGTTGATGTATTCATAACATTGTTGTTGATATATTTATAACATTGTTGTTGATGTATTCATAAAATTGTTGATAATATATTCATAACATTGTAGAAATATTCTTAACATTGTTGTTAATGTATTCATAACATAGATAGATAGATGGGTTAGGGTTAGGGTTAGGGTTTTTTTCCCCCCAACTATTATAAAATGGTGCCCCATGAGGCGAAAGTAGTAGTAGTATAATTCATTATTAATTTCAAGCTGTTTTTCAATAATATAATTTGTCTAAATTGTTGCCATCTTTTTCAGCACATGAGAACAGCCTTTTATCTGTAATTCATTTGGATTAAAGCACCAATCAACTAACTGCATTCTTTCCTTATCCAGCTGAAATATTACAAAATAAACAGGCATTTGCATGTGAACATTAATAAAGAATATAACAGGCGCAGATTAGGCTATAATAAAACATGTATCCTATTGTAAAATAACTCAGAATACAATGTGCATGTAATGTAAATACAATATTCTGTCCAACACATAATATATTCTGAAAAAAATCATGTAGGACTTTGTAGGACAGCCTATAATGGCTTTAAAAGATATATAATACCAATATTTGTGTTCTCCTCCGCAAGCACCGCCCCCGACTCATTTATCTCTGAGCTGGAGTGTCTTCCCCCCCCCCCCCCCCCCCCCCTGGGAAATCTTTACTGCTGTGATATTCAATCATGTATGAAAAGGCAGGCAAGAAAACTGGGTCTGAATCTTCTGGGTCGCCCTCTAGTGGACAGGTATTAGAGAGAGTGAAGTGAGTGTTTTGATGGTGCATCTCTAGATACGTGTTGTACAACGTTCACTCATCTCGTCCTGGTTTCTTCTGGTTCAGTGATGCCCCCGAAGGAGGAGGCCCCCAACATCACAGAGTTCAACTCCTCTACCAAGGTGTTGCCCGTGGGCCACACGGCCCAATTCTCCTGCGATGCCGGCGGCACGCCGGAGCCCACCGTCGAGTGGCTACACAACGGCAGGCCCCTGGAGAGGGACAGCACAGACAACCAATCAGAGCCTGCGGCCTGGGTGGAGAGGGGGTTCCTCTTCGTCAGAGGTGTGAAGTCTGGTGTGAACACGGTCTGCTGCATGGCGACCAACAGCGCTGGCTCGGCCAATCACACCGCAGAGCTGCTCGTTGTTGGTAAGATCTGGATCCAATGAGAGATGTTTGTTGTTTATGTATTCATAACAATGTTGTTGATGTATTCATAACATTGTTGATGTATTCAGAACATTGTTGTTGATATATTCATAACATTGTTGTTGATGTATTCATAACATTGTTGTTTATGTATTCATAACATTATTGTTGTTGATATATTCATAACATTGTTGTTGATATATTCATAACATTGTTGTTGATATATTCATAACATTGTTGTTAATGTATTTATAACATTATGGTTTAAATATTCATAACATTGTTGATGTATTCATAACATTGTTGTTGATATATTTATAACATTGTTGTTGATGTATTCATAAAATTGTTGATAATATATTCATAACATTGTAGAAATATTCTTAACATTGTTGTTAATGTATTCATAACATAGATAGATAGATAGATAGATAGATAGATAGATAGATAGATAGATAGATAGATAGATAGATAGATAGATAGATAGATAGATAGATAGATAGATAGATAGATAGATAGATAGATAGATAGATAGATAGATAGATAGATAGATAGATAGATAGATACATATCTATATGTAAATATATAAAATAGTTATTTTTAGTTTTAGGATCATTTCAAGCCCCCCCTCCATACTTTCAAAGTCACGTGTCTTACTGGAATTAAGTGGGTCGTGTTTCCAATGAGAGCACTCACACCAGCACCATACAGCACATACAGCCACAGTAGAACTTCCAGCACTGCACCAAACCTTCAGAACCAGAGCTGACACTTCTTTCTACTGCGCGTCTGGTGTGCATTGAAGCTCTGCTGTAACCGAGTCACCTTTCTCCATCACCAGCCATCTTAAACACAGAACCAGACCTGAATCATGCGACGTGTCTTTCTACTGCACGTCTGGTGTTGTCTGCTCCGCTTTACATTGAAGCTCTGCTGTAACCCAGTCAGACTCGGACCGAGAGTGGATCTGAAAGACAAACACTTCCTCCACACAGCACTGACTCCTGATGTTTTCGTTTCGCTTTTTGAAGCGTTATTCCAATAAAACGTGTTTTGAACCGTTCAGAAATTAATGGGAAAAAAACGAGGCTGCCCAGTAAATACCCGCGTGGCGGGAAAAGTTCTGTGGCAGCGCAGCGCTTCTCATACATTGTGTGGGGAGAACCTCATTATATATATATATATACACATATATATATTATAGCTCTTATTACTGGTAGGCTAGTGCTGTTTATTCTCATAAGATAATAATAATAATAAAACACCAAACATCTGCTTTGTGGGGAAGGTGGAAACGCCTCATCAGTGTGTTCCTGTGTGTTCAGCAGCTAATCATGTCTTGTTCTCCCGTCAGATGATGATGATGATGAAGAACAGTCCAGCAGCTAATCATGTCTTGTTCTCCCATCAGATGCCTGTGAACTCACACTGGACCCAAACACAGCCTACAGATACCTCTCTCTGTCTGAGGACAACAGAAAGGTGTTGGTTAGAGAGGAGCAGTCGTATCCAGATCACCCAGAGAGATTTGACTCCTCTAACCAGGTGTTGTGTAGAGAGGCTCTGACTGGCCGCTGTTACTGGGAGGTAGAGAGGGAAGGAGATGTTGTTATAGGAGTGACATACAGAGGAATCACAAGGAGAGGAGGGGGTGGTGACAGCTGGCTTGGAGGGAACAACAAGTCCTGGAGTCTTTATTGTCATGATGGTCGTTACTCTGCCTGGTACAACGGTAGTAGAACAGCCATACGTCTCACCCCCGCTGGCTCTAACAGAGTAGGAGTGTATCTGGACCGGCCTGCTGGCACTCTGTCCTTCTACAGAGTGTCCCCAGATGTAGGAGGGTCCTCAGACACACTGACACACATCCACACCTTCCAGTCCACCTTCACCCAGGAGGACCTCCTCCCTGCGTTCAGGTTATGGGGTGGTGCCTCAGTGTCTCTGTGTTGGTTGTAGAAAAAAAGAACACGCGGGAGGGCAGGCGGACATGCGCACACACACACATACGCATAGTACACACACACACACACACACATAGTGCACACACACACATTGTACATATACACACACACACATACACACAAACGCATAGTACACACACAAACGCATAGTACATATACACGCATAGTACGCACACGCACACACACACGCATAGTACACACACACACACACATAGTGCACACACACACATTGTACATATACACACATACTTACACAGTACACACACACAAATGCATAGTACACACACACACAAACGCATAGCAAACACACACACAAATGCATAGTACACACACACACACACAAACGCATAGTACACACACACACAAACATATAGTGCACACACACATTGTACATATACACACATAAACAAACGCATTGTACACACACAGTACACACACAAACGCATAGTGCACACACACATTGTACATATACACACATACACACACACAAACGCATAGCACACACACACACGCATAGTACATATACACGCATAGTACGCACACGCACACACACACGTATCGTACACACACACACACACAGTACACACACAGACAAAAACAAATTTGTTACAAACATAAATATACGCAGAGGTTATATTTACTCTTTCATGTACTTCAGTAACTTTTTGAATATATTACTTTTAAGAGTAGTTTTATTGTAACATATTTTTCACTCTTACTCATGTCAGAGAGAGAGAGAGAGATTTGTTGTGTCTGTATTTGCATTCATTCATGTTATTTTGTAAAGATTGAATGTGTTATTGTGTGTTTCATTTGAAGGGATACATGCTATTTTATGTGTTGTTAATGTCTATTAAACAAGCATATACAATGTAATATTTGTCTATTTACGTTCATCTTGCTCTGCTTATTACAACAATAAATCATTTGGTTTGAAATAACTCACTACTTGAGTAGTCTTTTCACTAGATACTTTCTTACTCTTCCTCAAGTCATTATCTGATGAATACTTTTACTCATGTGAAATTGTTTTGAATATTGTGGAGCCAATCTCAATATTGTGTTATGTAGTGTAGGCCTACTCTATATTTGAGAGGATAACTCGTATGAGAGGGACATGAAATTACCTTCAAGGTGATTTAAAACTGCCAGGACCGTCTCAACACATAAATCAATGGTGATGACGTAGGGTTCATGTTTTTCAGGTCAGCCAGTTGCACTGACGTCATCTAACCAGCAGATGGTGCTATGGTGCACATTTATTTATTTAATGCCACAAAAAGGTGGCATTTTATAAAAACACGTGGCTTTATGAAATAAAAGTCCCCTGAAATAAATAAACGTGGTATTAAATAAATAAATGTAGCATTATTAAATAAAAGTCCCCTGAAATTAATAAATGTGGCATTAAATAAATAAATTTAGCATTTTGAAATAAGTCCTCTGACACTAAAGTGTGCGTGTGTGGGGGTGTGTTGCATCAATGATTATGATTATTAAGCTGCATTCGTGACACACGTATTAGAACAACAATAAATTGCAACCATCAACACAGCAGTCCTATACAAATAGGCTTCATAACTGTAGGCTTATAATAGTGCTGACTAAATATATGAACATAGTTGTTTCCAGGCCTACAGTTTGTTAAATGCCAACACTGCTGTATTATGCAGTTATGTCTGTTTCATTCAACTCTAGCTAGTAACGTGGAGAATGAAGCTATAGGCCTACATGAATCATTTAAACGTCTTGAGAATATTAAACCAATTTATTTGATGAAAGGTCCGTTTTGAAACACTAGAAAAGGTGCACCGTAGCACCATCTGCTGGTTAGATGACGTCAGTGCAGCTGACTGACCTGAAAAAAATGAACCTACGTCATCACCATGGATTTATGTGTTGAGACGATTGCAGCAGTTTTAAAACATCTTGAAGGTAATTTCATGTCCCTCTCATATGAGTGATACTCTCAAATATAGAGTACACTACATAACACAATATTGGGCCTGGCTCACAATATTCAAAACAATGTCACATGAATCATTATTTACCCAAATCCAAAATGGGCAAATATGTTCTCAAATTCAAAGTTGACATGGATATAAGATTGATAAAGAAACTATGCTATTTAATTTGGTAAAATGTTGTTTAATAACAGCTTTGTTGAGTTATTGAGTAATTTGGTTAGAGCAGTTTGATTGACAGCTACAGGAACCAACCAGGTCTAACCACTGGGCCTTCATCATTCTATATTGTCCCTGACAGTATTTTAAAATACAATTAATTACAAACGCTGTTTGCCACTGGTGTCGCTCACTAATTACCGGTCTGCTACTTGAATGTAGGCCTTCCAGGGCATGGGTAGAGTAGAGAAATCTTTATTATCCCTGCTGGGGCAATTCATTTTACAGCAAATAGTTAAAACAACATAAAGAACAATTAAGATGGGGTCCTAAAACACATACAGCTAAAAGGAACATAAAAACACAATGAGATTAGGTCTTAAAACACATACAGCTAAAAGGAACATAAAAACACATTAAGATTAGGTCCTAAAACACATGCAGCTAAATGGAACACAAAAACACAATTACATTAGGTCCTAAAACACATGCAGCCAAAAGGACATACAGTTTCAGTACTATATGGTCAGAGCATACAAAAGTGTCTATCAGACATAACAAAAACCATATCATGGTTAATCAGTCCCAGTCACCTTCCGGTTACAAGTTTAAACTTTGGATAGCATCTGGGACAAAAGAGCGACCATATATTTTCCTACTACATCTAGGCATCCTACACCCTCGCCCAGAGGGAAGGAGGGAAAACTCAGAATAAAGAGGGTGTAGAGGGTCCTGAAGAATATCCTGAGCTTTCCTAGTGACCCTCTGAGGATAAACAAGACAGAGGTCATTCAGGTCACAGCCAGTGATGTTAGAGCTCGTCCTCACAATTTTCCTTAACATATTCTTATTCGTCAGGTTTAGGTTCTAGAACCAGCAAATAAAACCAAAGGTCAGAGCTGTCTCGATACAAGATGAGTAAAACATTTTCAAATGTTATTAGTCTACATTAAAACTGCTAAGCTTCCTTAAAAAGAATAAGCGCTGGTAACCTTTGTTTGAGACTGCCTTCACAATAAACTCAAATCTTAGTTTGTCATCCACTATTGTAGTGATTCATATTGTATTGATAGCCTATTGATTATGATCGGTCTGCTTATGGTATAAAGTCCATAGATAGACCCCCCGCGTTGCGAGGCCACGTCACAGCCTATCAAATAGACCCCAGACTAATTACCAACTGTCTAGAAATGAATATTCATGAGCAAGCTACAACCTTTCAATCTGTTTATATATCTTTAAAATGCTATTTTTAAAACATCAGTATCGACCTCCTACTCGAGCTGACCACACTGAGTTCACACTTGACAGGCGCTAGGACCCTGGGGACCACGGCTTCCCCAGGGTCCTAGCGCCTGTCAAGATGTCTGCCTGCACATTGGCTGCCTGAGTCCCCTTATCACTACCTGACCCGAGCACTCCTCCACCACCACCACCACCACCACCAGCACCAGCACCACCACATATCATCTCCATGACGCTAGACTCTGGCTCTATGATGCTAGGCTATCCTCTGAACCCTGAGGTCAAGAGACTAAATGAGTCTTACTATGACACGGTCCCACTACCCAAACACATATTCAGATCCCATAGTTCCCATAGTGTGACTTCACTACACACATCACTTTTACTGTTATTGTAATGACACGTAGTCGTGCTCACATTATGACCACATCTATTTTCTCTCCACAGGTATACGGCTATTATACTATCTTCCATAAAAGAAAAGCAGTATAGTTATCTTAATAGATGACCTTGTTATTCTACTATCGCTCTGTCTTGATTTAATACATTGTAACTGGAGTTCACTGTTTTGATTTGATTTTCGTGTAACGAAACATAGCACAATGGGATTTGGTAAATGTAGTAAAGGTTGAAATGTATTCCTTGGATGGGTAGACCATAGAACTGTTTTCATTAGAATCCCACCTGATAAATGTATCTGTAGCAATGTCAGTGTCTACACACCACCTAGGTGGCTTTTCTAGGCTTCTCCAGACACAAAGACACAGGATGCTAATGTTGAAAGCCGGTTTATTGAAGAGTTTGCAGACAATGAGACACGAAGACAGTGATCCATGTTGCCATGTAGGACATCTCCCTGAGTGTGTGTGGTGATGGCTGGCTTAACCTGTGCACACTGATTACTCAATGTTCAACAGGTGTGCAGCCTCACCCAGCCCCAGAGTCCAATCAGTCTGACTCGGGCCAGGTGAGGCTGCTTCAACCAGCCATCGACCACACCCACTCCACAAACCCCCAACACCAAATTGAGGCTGGGGAGAATCCCCAGCCGATGCCTACTTTCCCTCCACTAACAACCACTAACCCACACTCCATAAAACAAAATACATAAACCTGACTCTGACCAGGGTTACCATACCCAACTAAAACAACGCACTCTTTACCATACCTAAAATAATAAATTAAAATAAAACCATTGTCCCCACACCTGCCCAGTGTGACCCACCAACCCACCTCCCCCCTCCATCCTGGAGACCAGAGGACTGGGCTGCTGCCTTGACTGGCCATGTGTTACAGGGCTGTCTGAACGGGCTAACTACATAAATTATGTCATTTATTTACTCAGTCAAATGATTGGTCTTCGGATCAGTGATATTAGGATGACACTAGCAAACAAACATTAGCTATGTTACATTTATATGCAAAACAAAGACTAACTAGCACATTCACAAGTATTTTAACATTATTAAAACACACACATACATACATACATACATACATACATACATACATACATACATACATACATACATACATACATACATACATACATACATACATACATATATGTGCATCTAAAGATTGACTGGAAAACATGTTACACTTCACAGAGTCTCTAATGGCGTATCTTTTTGTTTGAACTGCTTTGAACATCCTAATCAATAAATAAACATAACTCCCACTTCAATTCCCTTAAAACAACCTAATCAATCAGAGTTTAAGATAAAATCCTGCTGTGGATATAATTTTTAAATCAGCTAAGCCAGACAGACAGATAAAAGCCAACAGATACTTTATCTAGTCTTTTGATACCATCTTGAACTCACAATCTTCACATTTCAAATCAAAAGGATTGATGCATGACACAACTACCTCTGCTCAAAAATAAGTTCATTGATTGTTTACTGAAGTAAATGTATCTTATATGCTATTCTAGCACATAATGTGTCACAAAGCCCATGATGACGGAATGCAGAACTAGCTAGCTACCTCAGACACACTCTGAGCTACAGCATTCAGAAACTTCACTACTTAGGTCTTCTTCAGAATCAGCAGCTATGTTCCCCAGTGAGGCCAATTAGGTGCAGCGAATTTGATTCTCTCTTGTGGAAGTATAGAAGCGCAGCTTCTTCAGTCCTTCTGTCTGACCTGCGGAAATACAAATATAAGAAAGTTAATGAAAGTGACGTAAAAGACCTAGAGTTTTTTTTCCCTCATTCACACTCCTGGGTTGAGCGTAGTACTAACAAGGATATTTATTTTCCCAAACAGGAAGCTTGAACCTCTTACTGTTTCAAGCTGTTTGTAAATGTTAAAAAGCTGACTGAAAAATGACATTCTTCATGAATATCTTATCTGAGACTCCGTTGTGCAGGTAGTACATGCAAGCTGGTGCATGCCTTTACAGCAGGTTAAGCATATTTGGCTTTATAAGGACCTGGTAATGGCTCTATAGGCTGGACACCAACCTGTAAAACAGATGAAGTTAAGATGTTCTTCACAAGAGCGTGGCCTCCATGTGGAAGGTTCCACGCTGGACACGCCCCCACAGGGGCTGGAATGGTGTGAGCCTCTGTCCCATTGGGTGAAGCCCATTGGATCACCAGACATCCAAAACCAGGAGCTTCCTGAAAGAGACCTACCAACATTGAAAGAGATGAAAGAGTTACATGACAATAATGTGGCCAAATATTTAGCTTTTGTTATTTTCATTGTATTTTTGATAAGACAAAGTGATGGACGGACAGATGATCATAAGGACAGACTTGATTGCCTGATAGACACCAAGGTCTGGCCAGTACCTGCGCAGGCCCACCCAGAGGTGGCTGGTTAGTGGGAAGGGGGCGCGAGCCACCAGCTCATCAATCATCTCATGCTCTTCTGGGCCCATGAGGCTCAGCAGGTCCCAGTGAGAGTCTCTGCAGTAGAGCAGGGCGTCTGACCAGCACAGCCGTGTCCCCATCAGAGTGATGTTCCTCCCCATCTCCTGAATGCTGACGGAGGGTGCAGCGAGCTCTGTGGCAATAATTGACAGTGTGTTGTTGAGGGAGTTTTACTTTCAGCACTGTAAGTCTAGTAGAGCTATGAAGTAGAGCCTCTATAATCCCATTCAAAATAGCCTAGCCTACTATTAATATATACTATGTACCTATACACCGTATATACAGTCTTCTGCATTGCCAATGCCACTATCAGCATGTAGTTGTTAAACGTTCTGTCCACTAGAGGGCATTCTACCAATTTACATTTATTTCTTGCTGCGTAAATATTAGTATAAGTCACAAAATCACGACTCACGTTGTTTTACATTGAATGCAATTGTTTCATTTCATAAAACAAGAAAATAATAACAAGTCATTGAGTTGAATGGGAGTGAAAAAAGGGAGATTTGCTTACGTTAGCTGACACTAACCTTTTTATAAAAAATAACAATAATAACCATTTGAATAGGAATTTCAGCATTCGATTTATATTAAACTCCCAAAATTCGTTCCGACAGCCCTAAAGTCTACCTATAAGTATCTGAGCAGGACACCTACTCCATATCCACTATTAAGACCCTTAGCAGACAATTTACAGTTTCAGAAAGCGTCATTAGTGGCACTAAATTTATTGCCAATCAGTGTGTGATGTTTTTAAACACATACATTTTAAGGGCAAACCAACACCTTCAGACACTTGGCAGTTTCCATAAAGGAACCGCCACAGTCTAATCTCAGCACAAGTGAACTCAACTGATGTGAAGGGCTATGAGGTGTCTTAGACCATTCAGAAAACATCTTACTTTGATGCTTCACTCTGAAATATCACAATACAGAACAGTCATGTAGATCAGTGGTGCCAACCTTTGACTTTAGGTGTACTACTTAATTGTTAGTGGTATAATAGAACGACCAGCAGCATTTTACTTTTGACCAATGATGGTTGAACAGTGGTACTGGTACACCCATCCCCCTTTGATGATCATGTAATGATGGACTGGGTTCCTACCTCCGTACACTTTGACCTCACACAACTGCAGGTAGCCTGCTTGAACAGAGGACTTGTAGAAGTTGATGAATCTTCCTTCCATTCCCCAACACTTGACAGTCTGAGTCAAGCAGCTTGGGTCATCGTTGATGATGGCACACCTGAGGAAAAGAGACAGAGAGAGAAGATACAGTAGTCTGGTGAAGGTATCAGAGACCAGATTCCAGTAGCTGGTGTGTGTCCAGGTGTACTTGAGCAGAGCACTGGCTGTGTTCCCTTATTTTCTGGGAGTATAATATTCTATGCTATTTAGTAATTTATACTTCTATCCAAAGACAGTTGGGACAACCCGGCCCCAGAGCAGCGCCCCGGGCGGCTCAGGGGAGCGGTGGTAGAAGGAGTCTACCACCGCTCTCTGGAGGATCGCACACCTGACCTCATTACCGCTGATGGCACTCAGCGAGATGGGGGACACCTGCGAAGGAGGAGAAGAAACGCGGATACACGCGACACTCGGCGTCGTTTGGAGGGAGAGAGAGCTAGCTCAGCCGTAGGGAACGGAGAGCTACGTGAATGACCGTCAAGCGGGAGTCTGAAAATATAGTCGCCCATTAATGAAAAGTGACTTTATGATAGGCACGGCCTGACCTCTACGTTTATTTGTGTAAATAAATACGCCTTTTTGCTCAGACTGACCTCTACCTTGTGTTCACTGAGGGGACACGACCATTTATACAAGCCGGGCTGCCACAACAGTTAAAAACAGTTCTAGGTCAATAAGGATAAAACCCAGAATGTTTTGACTGGGAGTCTAACAGTATTGAGTGGAAGTAGGGGAGGTGACACCAGTGATTCACCTTGGATTGCCGTTGCCGTTATTCACCAGGGAATTCCCGATGAGTATTTCCATGCCATTGAACTTCTCCCTATATGCATTCCTATTAGACACCTCGATCTCTGACACCCTGTACACACCAGGCAGCTCCAGCCTCCACCATGGTTTGGCCTGTAACTGGGTAAGACTGCAGCTGTAGTGATTTAACTCAGGGTCGGTGTTCCCATCGATGGAGTGTTCAGCCTCCCCGCCGGGGTAGGTTGAAGACTGAATGGCCGTGCCGCTGAACGCCAGGTTAATGCGGGATGCAGCTTAATGGAGAAAGAAACCACAGAATAGTTTGTCAAGATTCATTCTAGTGTTAAGAACAAATTGAAATAACTTGTCATTGGCCCCTAAATGGGGCACATAGAAATACCTGAAAATCCAGGTGACTTCCACAGGAGGACGACAACACCTGGTGATAAGAATATACCTAAGTAATAAACTTAATTAAATAATCAATTGTATTTCAGCTATTATCAGCCAATATTAATGAGCATATAGCCTGCAACTATTGTATCAATGAAACGTTCAAACTATTTATGGTGGGAATCTTACACACGCCCACGATCACATTAACATAGGAGGACAGCTGTCAAAAGTTATGGCCCGTACATTTTTATTAATTCAATATAATGAACTGGATAAAGATACATAATACGGTAGTGGAATACCTACCAATGAAACTGCAGATGAGACGACTGGACCCCATGGTTCTGGAGAAACAACATGCCCAGACAATAGATAATACTAGCTACTAGGTATACATTCCTTCATATTAACATCCTATTAAAAGTAAAAAGGAATAGATAATTTGAGATGGATCTATTAGCAATTGACATATTACATTCATCTTAGGAGTCCAAAAAGGAGGAGTTTACCATTACAGAGCAATACAATACAATCCTAAAATAGTTTGTCTCTCTGACTTGAAGATGGTACTCACCGGCAGAGTCAGTAGGTCCTTCTGTATGAATGAGGCGTCTGAATCTAGGATCAGCACAAGATAAACTTGAAAAGACTTAAGTAATCCAAATACTCTTCTTTGCAAACACTATTGGGAGATCAGGGTGATTACAGCGCATTGACTTGTCTCACAGAAAGTGTGAGAAACTAAGTATGAGGCAGACGCGTCAAGGGGGTTGGACAGTAAAATGAGCAATGCCACGGTCCGGTCGCCAGTATACTTAGTACCATACCCTATTCAAATAATGTTTGCAAATATCCATTGTCTTTCACATGTCCCTGTTCAAGCTGGTGCAACGTGATCTGTAGAGACTGACGTCAGGGCAAGGTACAAGGTATATTTTAAGTAATATACACATCTCGTATCTGAGTTAGAAAAATAAATGTTTTACTTAGAATTACACATAATTGGACAATTACAATTCTAAATTCTAAAATGGTACTTATAACAATTTATAATGAATACATGGAGGAAGAAATACCACCATGTATTTCTCTCCCATTTAATATTTGTGCATATCAAATTGCAGAGGAAGGTACAGAGGCAGACAGAGAAGGACAAGGCCATAGCTAGTAATTAAAACAACTCATTGACATCTCAACCAATCAAGTATGTTTATTATATTATCAGCATGATATTAGTGCCAGCAGTGGCAAACCATGACCCTACACAATCTGTTTTTAGTGGTACCATTAAAGGGATACGCTGAGATATCTGTAATTTGGCATTTGCCTGTTTTACCCTGATACAGACTTTATTAATTCAAAATTCTTAATTGTGTGTCCAGAAGGGGTGCTGGGTGAGCATTGGCCACCATCATTGACTTGCAGAGTTAAAGCTCTTCATGTAAGGGGAATACACTTTTAATTTCCAAAGATTTCCAGTAACCACACAACAAGATGCAGTTTGTCTACAAACACAAAAGGAATTCTGTTATTTTCAGCACTTTGATTATTCGCTACCTCTGATGCTCCGCTGAAAGGTCACTCATGGTGTAGACTACCCAGCCAGACAATACCATGTGTATAAGTACATTTCTAGGACCCTAGGTTTTTCAAAGACTTTCAAAGTGAGCTACTCACACTTTGACTTTCTAAATTACGTTTGATAAATTGATTCTTTTAGCTGGTTAGATGGTTAAAATGAACCATCATCATCATTAAATTATCTTAAAAGACGAGACCTATGTTACATATTTTGTACATCTGTAAGAATATCTCCTCTGGTTGACTGACAGATAGAATGGAAACATTGCTAGCAGCTGCACCCATTTAACAGGGAAATTGGAAGGAGGTTGGATATTTGCAACCATTATTTGTATAGACCATTAGGTATGGAACTACGTACACTGGCTACCAGGCCGGGACATTGACCCCACCTGCGAGCCAGTAAGAGGAACGCTCTGCAGGGACCCAGGAGCCCTCGTGGCCCCGGGGGCTGGGATGGACGGCTCACAGGAGAAGGCTCCCCAACACCATGCCAACCACAACACCACCCAATCCCCAACACCACCCAATCCCCTACACAACCCCAACACCACGCCAACCACAACACCACCCAATCCCCAACACCACCCAATCCCCTACACAACCCCAACACCTCCCCATACACCAACACCACCCCCACACCAGCCCAACACCAACACCACCCCAACCCCACACCACCCCAACCCCAACACCACCCCTACACCAACACTACCGCAACACCACCCCAACGCCACCCCAACACCAGCCCAACACCACCCCAACACCAACACCACCCCAACACCAACACCAACACCAACCCAACACCAACACCTCCCCAACACCAACACCACCCAACACAAACACCACCCCAACACCAACACCACCACAACACCAACAACACCCCAACACCAGCCCAAAACCACACCACTCCAACACATACACAATCCTAACACCACCCCAACACCACTCCAACACCAACACCACCCAAACACAAACACTACCCAAACACCACCCCAACACCACCCCAACACCAACACCACCCTGACACCACCCCAACACCACTACCCCAACACCAACACCACTACCCCAACACCAACACCACCCCAACACCACCCCAACCACAACATCACCCCAACTCTACCCCAACACCACCCCAACACCACCCCAACACCACCCCAACTCCACAAATTACCACCAATCCCAAAACCACCCCAACACCATCCCAGAACCAACACCACCCCAACGCCACTCCAACACCACCCAATCCACTACACAACCCCAACACCATCCCAACCCCAACACCACCCCAATACCACCCCAACACCAACACCACCCCAACACCACCGCAACACCAACACCAGCCCAACACCACCCAAACACCATCACCGCCCAACACCACCTCAACACCACCCCAACACCATCCCTACCCCAACACCACCCCAAAACCACCCCAACACCACCCCAACACCAACACCACCCCAACACCACCGCAACACCAACACCAGCCCAACACCACCCAAACACCATCACCGCCCAACACCACCTCAACACAACCCCAACATCACCCCAACACCAACACCACCCCGAAACCACCACCACCCTTACACCACCCCAACACCACCCCAACTTCAACCCAACACTAACACCACCCCAAAACAATCCCAACACCACACCACCTCAACACCAACACCAACACCAACACCACCCCAACACCACCCCAACACTAAAACTACCCCAACACCACCCTAACACCAACACCACCCCAATACCAACCCAACACTAACACCATCCCAGCACCAACACCAGCCCAACACCAAACCAACAAGAACACCAGCCCAACACCACCCAAACACCATCACCGCCCAACACCACCTCAACGCCACCCCAATATCACCGCAACAACAACACCACCCTGACACCACACCACCTCAACACCAACACCAATCCAACACCACCCAACACTAACACCACCCCAACACCAACACCACCCCAAAACCAACACCACCCCAACACCAACACAACCCCAACACCAACTCCTCCCCAACACTAACACCACCCCAACACCAACACCAACACCACCCCAACACCAACACCACCCCTACACCAACACCACCCCAACATCACTCTAACACCAATACCATCCCAACACCAACACCACCCCAACACAACACCAACGTAACACCACCCCAACACCAACACCACCCCAACACCTCTCTAACACCAACACCATCCTGACATAACACCACCTTAACACCAACCCAACACCAACACCACCCCAACACCACTGTAACACCAGCACCATCCCAACACCAACACCACCCCAACACCACTCCAACACCACCCCAACACCACACCACCCCAAAACCACCCCAACCCCAACACCACCCCAACACCAACCAAACACCAACACGATCCCAGCACTACACCACCCCAACACCAATACCACCCCAGCACCAGCCCAACACCAACACCAACACCACCCCAATACAAACACCAACACCAACACCACCCAACACCAACACCACCCCAAAACCAACACCACACCAACACCCCCCAAACACCACCCAACACCAAACCAACACCACCCCAACACAACACCACCCCAACACCAACACCACCCCTACACCATCCCAACACCTACTGCACCTTAAAACCACCCCAACACCAACACCATCCCAACACCACCCCAAAATCACCCCAAAACCACACCACCCAAACACCAACACCACCCCAACACCACCCAACACTAACACCACCCTAACACCACCCCAACACCAACACCACCCCAACACCACCCCAACACCAACACCACCCCAACACCACCCCAACACCAACACCAGCCCAACACCACCAAAACACCATCACCGCCCAACACCACCTCAACACCACCCCAACATCACCCCAACACCAACACCACCCTGACACCAACACCACCCTTACACCACCCCAACACCACCCCAACTTCAACCCAACACTAACACCACCCCAAAACAATCCCAACACCACACCACCTCAACACCAACACCAACACCATCCCAACACCACCCCAACACTAAAACCACCCCAACACCACCCTAGCACCAACACCACCCCAATACCAACCCAACACCAACACCACCCCAGCACCAACACCACCCCAACACCACACCAACACCAACACCAGCCCAACACCACCCAAACACCATCATCGCCCAACACCACCTCAACACCACCCCAACATCACCGCAACACCAACACCACCCCGACACCACACCACCTCAACACCAACACCAACACCAACTCAACACCACCCAACACTAACACCACCCCAACACCAACACCACCCCAATACCAACACCACCCCAACACCAACTCCTCCCCAACACCAACTCCTCCACAACACCACCCCAACCACAACACCACACCAACACAACCCCAACACCAACACCACCCCAACACATTCACCACCCCAACACCAGCCAATCACCAACACCAACACCACCCCAACACCAACACCACCCCAACACCAACACCACTCTAACACCAACACCATCCCAACACCAACACCACCCCAACACAAACACCACCCCAACACCATCCCAACACAACACCAACGTAACACCACCCCAACACCAACACCACCCCAACACCTCTCTAACACCAACACCATCCTGACATAACACCACCTTAACAACAACCCAACACCAACACCACCCCAACACCACTCTAACACCAGCACCATCCCAACACCAACACCACCCCAACACCAACACCACCCAAGCACCACCCTAACATCAACACCATCCAAACACCACCCCAACACCACCCCAACACCACCCCAAAACCACCCTAACCATATAACCACCCCAACAATAACACCACCCAAACACCACACCAACACCACCCCAAAACCACCCCAACACCACAACAACACCAATACCACACCACACAACCCCAACACCTAAACCACCCCAACACCAGCACCACCCCAACACCACACCAACACCACACCACCCCAACAGCAAGACCACCCAAACACCACCCAACAACAACACCACCCAACAACAACACCACCCCAACACCAGCAACAGCCCAACTCTACCCCAACCCTATCACCACCCCAATGCCACACTAACACCACCCCAACACCAAACCATCCCAAAACCACCCCAACCTCAACACCACCCCAACTATACAACAACCCCAACACCACCCCTAATTGACCCCAACACCACCCTAACACCACCCCAACCACAACACCAACCCAACCCCAACACCACACAACCCCAACACCACCGCACCACCACCCAACACAACACCACCCCAACACCACCACAAAACCACACCACCCAACACCAACACCACCCCAACACCAACATCACCCCAACACCACCCCAACACCAACATCAACCCAACACCAGCACTACCCCAACACCACACAATCCCAACACCAACACCACCCAAACACCACCCCGAGACCACCCCAACACCACAAAAGAAGAAGAGAGAACAGATATGTTTATTGCCGCTACGCTCGCTGCAGGAACGCGCCCCGGCGTGCACGCGCACAGTGCACACACGAGCAGCAGAGCTATGAGAGCAGCAGACAGCGGATTCAGTCAGAGTAGGAAGTAGAGGAAGTGTGTGTGTGTGTGTGTGTGTGTGTGTGTGCGCTTGTGGGTGTGTGTGTGTGTGTTGCATCAATATAGACATGATGCAACACCCACCCCTAGGTATTTTTTTTAGTAACAAATCCAAATAGATTTTATTATGTGTGTGCGTGTGTGTGTGTGTGTGTGTGTGTGTGTTACGTGGTAGGGGCTAGGAGTGAACTGGGATTGGGCCTAAGTCTCTTGACCTCAGGGTTCAGAGGATAGCCTAGCAACATAGAGCCAGAGTCTAGGGTCATGGGGTCAAGGTCCCTCTGTCATGGGGGAGGTTGTTAGAGTCAAACCAGTTTGTTGTAGGTTTGTTTCTGTCTGTGTACATGAAGTAAAGCTTCCTTTTGCACCCACCCCTCTGAGTCTGATGTCTGCATTTGGGTTCACCTCCCTGCACAAGCCGTGACACACTCAGTGTTTTAAGATGCCTCGACCAAATGCAAATATATAAATATATTTACCTCTCTCTCATCATCCCCCCCCCTCTCTCTCTCTCTCTGTACCTCCTTTATCCTTCATATTTGTATATTCACAGACTGTTTGCCTACAGGGATTTATATAACCCTGCAGTTTTTGGTTGTCAAACCTCCTGCTTTTGTTCATGCATCTGTTGACCTGAAAAGTCCTAAACATCCACCCTAAATGCTCTGATTTTTCAGTTGAATATCAAATTCTCAGGAATACTCACATCATGTCTATTTTAGAGATGTGTTCTCAGATGAGTTTCCCAAAGTTAATTTACCCAATATCAGCATTTATAGTTTTATGAGGATATAATGCATTGTAGGAACTGAATGTTGCCATATATTTGATGCAAAGTGCATAATATACACACAATGTGTTTAGTATGAATTTGTAACAAACATAACTACACTACCCAGAAACCAGGCTCTGTTCCTGACCTGACTAGCCCTGTTCCTGACCTGCCTAGCCCTGTTCCCTAGCCTGAGCTAGCCCTGTTCCTGGCCTTCCTAGCCCTGTTACCTAGCCTGAGCTAGCCCTGTTCCCTTGCCTGAAGTAGCCCTGTTCCCTAGCCTGAGCTAGCCCTGTTCCTGGCCTTCCTAGCCCTGTTCCCTAGCCTGAGCTAGCCCTGTTCCCTAGCCTGAGTTAGCCTTGTTCCTGGCCTTCCTAGCCCTGTTCCCTAGCCTGAGCTAGCCCTCAGACCTGGGTGCCTAGCCCTGTTCCCTAGCCTGAGCTAGCCCTGAGACTTGGGTGTCTAGCCCTGAGCCTGATCGTTCTCTTATTTGTTGGCTCGTTGTTTATTGTAGGTTTATTTCTGACTGCCTGTTTATATGAAGTAAACCTTCCTTTTGCTCCCACCCTTCTGAGTCTGATGACTGCATTTGTTTACCTCCCTGCACAAGCCGTGACAGACTATATGCAAATATACACATATATTTTCCTCTCTCTTCAACCCCCTCTCTCTCTCTCTCTCTCTCTCTCTGTTCCTCCTCTCTCAGAGTCCTTCCTATTTGTATATTCACAGACTGTTTGCCGACAGGGATTTACATAACCCTGCAGTTTATTGTTGTCTATCCTTCTGCTTCTGTTCATGCATCTGTTGACCTGTAAGGTCTTAAACATCCACCCTAAGTGCTCGGCTTTGTTAGTTGAACAACAAATACTCAGGAATACTCAAATCATGTCTTTTTTGCAAAGTTTTCTATTTGGAGATGAAACATATGTTTGTAATGTTAAAGAGATGGGTGGGAATAGGATTTAAGCTAGTACCGTCGTTGTGTCTGAGCGTTTTAATGAGCGATGTTGTGTATGAAATGCTCCACACACCGTGGCGTTGAAGATAAGTGTCCGAGAAGTTTAACCAGCTCTCAGACGCAGACATCAACGGCTGGCCGGACAGAGCTCCACACATCCACACACACCTCGCCACCGGTGTCCCTTCGTCCTGAATGCAGAGTGGAACATAGAGAGATGGATAGAAACCCTTTGGTACTAAAACTAGTATCACACACTATTGGTACTAGTACCACAGTGCATGCTGTTTTAAGATGCCTCCACCAAATGCAAATATATCCATATATTTACCTCTCTCTCTTCATCCCCCTCTCACTATCACTCGCTTCGTCTCCCTTCCTCCTCCATCAGAGTCCTTTGTATTTGTATATTCCCAACATGTTTGCCTACAGGGATTTACATAATCAGTATCTGTCATGAATAAAAAACCATTCTAACCATAAGAGTCTTGAGACTTGAGTTGGACTTGCAAACATCAACCTTTCATTCAGAACGAGGACAAACCACTGTAATATTAACTTCATTACGCACACATCATATCATGAATATTTGTTGTTTGTTCAAATGAATGATGTGTGTTTGTTTTGTTATCAATAGCCTACATGTATTGTCTCAAAATTGTCATATGTACTCATTTTTTACCATATTCACATTAAATGCATTTTTACTGACTGTCTTTTACTGATTTTATCCAATGATTATTGTCAGTGATCTTCAAATCATCACACACACATCACTGGACACACATACACCCACACATTCACACATCAACACCAAGAAACCATGCAACAATGTAATGCTGTCATTAATCAAATGTCTGAGGTGTAATTTTCCCTCGTACACATACACGCATGCACACACACACACACACACACACACATTACATATATTTAAGTTCCCTAGTTTCTTCCCCAGTCATCCTGGGGGGGGGGGGGGGGAAGGGGGGGGGGATTCTGATGTCTGCATTTGGGTTCACCTCCCTGCACAAGCCGTGACACACTCAGTGTTTTAAGATGCCTCAACCAAAAGCAAATATACACATATATTAACCTCTCTCTCTCTCTCTCTCTCTCTCTCTCTCTCTCTCTCTCTCTCTCTCTCTCTCTCTCTCTCTCTCTCTCCCTCTCCCTCCCTCCCTCCCTCCCTCGTATTTGTATATTCACAGACTGTTTGCCTACAGGGATTTATATAACCCTGCAGTTTTTGGTTGTCAAACCTCCTGCTTTTGTTCATGCACCTGTTGACCTGAAAAGTCCTAAACATCCACCCTAAGTGCTCTGCTTTTTCAGTTGAATATCAAATTCTCAGAAAAACTCACATCATGTCTGTTTTACAGATGTGTTCCCAGATGTGTTGCCCGAAGTTCATTTAGCCAATATCACAATGTATAGTTTCATGAGGATATAATGCATTGTTGGAACTGAACGTTGCCACATATTTTATACAAAATGCATAATGTACACACAATGTGTTTACATAATATGAATTTGTAACAAACATAACTACACTTCCCAGAAACCTTGGCGGTCGTACAGGCCCTGTTCCTGACCTGCCTAGCCCTGTTCCTGGCCTGCCTAGCCCTGTTCCTGGCCTGCCTAGCCCTGTTCCTGGCCTGCCTAGCCCTGTTCCTGTCCTTCTTAGCCCTGCTCCCTAGCCTGAGCTATCCCTGCTCCCTAGCCTCAGCTATCCCTGAGACTTGGGTGTCTAGCCCTGCTCCCTAGCCTTAGCTATCCCTGAGACTTGGGTGCCCAGCCCTGCTCCCTAGCCTGAGCTAGCCCTGAGACTTGGGTGTCTAGCCCTGCTCCCTAGCCTGAGCTAGCCCTGAGACTTGGGTGTCTAGCCCTGTTCCCTAGCCTGAGCTAGCCCTGCTCCCTAGCCTGAGCTAGCCCTGAGACTTGGGTGTCTAGCCCTGCTCCCTAGCCTGAGCTAGCCCTGAGACTTGGGTGTCTAGCCCGGAGCCTGATGGGTCTCCACCACAGCCTAGCAGTGCAGCAGGGCCTCCACCACAGCCTAGAGGAACACCAGGAGGCATTCTTGAGGGGGGGGGGGGGGGGGGGGGGGGTACTGTAACGATCCTGCCCCACCCCACTCACTATCTGTTTTTCCTGTGTCTCTACTGTAATGTTTGTAACCCGTGTTATTTAGTCATTCGGTTCACCTGTGTTCCACGTATTTAAGTTCTCTAGTGTCTGCCCTAGTTTGTTGGTTCATTGGTTTATTATTTGTTGGCTCATTGTTTATTGTAGGTTTGTTTCTGTCTGCCTGTTTACATGAAGTAAAGCTTCCTTTTGCTCCTACCCTTCTGAGTCTGATGACTGCATTTGTTTACCTCCCTGCACAAGCCGTGACAGACTATATGCAAATATACACATATATTTTCCTCTCTCTTCAACCCCCCCTCTCTCTCTCTCTCTCTCTCTCTCTGTTCCTCCTCTCTCAGAGTCCTTCCTATTTGTATATTCACAGACTGTTTGCCTACAGGGATTTAAATAACCCTGCAGTTTATTGTTGTCTAACCTTCTGCTTCTGTTCATGCATCTGTTGACCTGTAAGGTCATAAACATCCACCCTAAGTGCTCTGCTTTTTCAGTTGAATATCAAATTCTCAGGAATACTCAGATCATGTCTGTTTTAGAGATGTGTTTCCTGAAGTTCATTTAGCCAATATCACAATTTATAGTTTTATGAGGATATAATGCATTGTTGGAACTGAACGTTGCCATTTATTTTATACAAAATGCATAATGTACACACAATGTGTTCAGTATGAATTCTTAACAAACATAACTACACTACCCAGAAACCTTGGTGGTCATACAGGCCCTGTTCCACACCTGCCTAGCCCTGTGCCTGGCCTTCCTAGCCCTGTTCCCTAGCCTTCCTAGCCCTGTTCCCTAGCCTGAGCAAGTCCTGTTCCTGGCCATCCTAGCCCTCTTCCCTAGCCTGAGCTAGCCCTGTTCCTGGCCTTCCTAGCCCTGTACCCTAGCCTGAGCTAGCCCTGTTCCCTAGCCTGAGCTAGGCCTGTTACCTAGCCTGAGCTAGCCCTGTTCCGGACCTGCCTAGCCCTGCTCCCTAGCCTGAGCTAGCCCTGAGACTTGGGTGTCTAGCCCTGAGCCTGATCGTTCTCTTATTTGTTGGCTCATTGTTCATTGTAGGTTTGTTTCTGTCTGCCTGTTTACATGAAGTAAAGCTTCCTTTTGCTCCTACCCTTCTGAGTCTGATGACTGCATTTGTTTACCTCCCTGCACAAGCCGTGACAGACTATATGCAAATATACACATATATTTACCTCTCTCTTCAACCCCCTCTCGCTCTCACTCTCTCGCTCTGTTCCTCCTCCATCAGAGTCCTTCATATTTGTATATTCACAGACTGTTTGCCTACAGGGATTTATATAACCCTGCAGTTTATTGTTGTCTATCCTTCTGCTTCTGCTTATGCATCTGTTGACTTGTAAGGTCCTAAACATTGACCCTAAGTGCTTGGCTTTGTTACTTTAACATAAAATACTCAGCAATACTCAAATCATGTCAGGTTTTTCTATGCAAATGGCAATGCGGGAGCAAGAGGCTTTCTACAGAAAAGAATGCCACGGCACAATAAATGACAATGCAGGTTAGTTTTCTGTCAGCGTGCACATAAACATTCATTTGGTTCTTCCCTTTAGGACTTTCTGATCCTAATGGACAAGGTGTTGAGGCCTCCTGGATAAGGTGGTTGTGATGAATGGGACACATCCAGACGTCCTGGCAGCATTCAGGCTAGCTCCACCACCTGGGGAAAGCAGCTGAGAAACATCAGAATAAGCAACACCAATGGGCCACAGAATAAGAACCAGACTGATCAGATGCAAGTTGGTGAGGGTTACTGTAGCGCTGGCTAGTCCATCGAGCTCATCCAGCCTTGCTTACCGGTTTCCCCCTGTACCTCAAACCAAGACAAGTTTGTTGTAATAAAGAGAGCCATGTTTTTGTTAAATTCACCTCATGTCTCTCACTATTTCTTTGCCGCTTAGAACCTCCCCTAATCACTCCCACAGTCATCGCTTGAGCAGTAGTATTTGCAAACAAGATCCTTTGGATTACTTAATGCAAATCCAAGTGTATATGGTGCTGATCCTAGATGCAGACGCCTCATTCGTAGCAGACGGACCTACAGACTCTGCCGGTGAGTACCATCTTCAAGTCAGAGAGAGAAAACGATTTTATTGTATTACTCTGTAATGGCAGACTCCTCATTTTTGGGCTCATAAGATGAATGTAATATGTAAATTACTTATAGCTCCATCTCAAAGGATCTATTGGTTCCCACTTGTTATAGAATGTTGTATGTGTCATGTACGAATGAATGTATACCTTGCCACAAACGTATAGTCTTACTTATGTGCTAAGTGTCATAATAGTGTAGTATTAAGTATTACTACTAGTATTACTACTACTAGTATTACTACTGTAGTAGTGTATGTGCACTTACTGTTTACGTATGAACAGTACATTAGTATAAGTGCTTATGCACTTATACTTTCCACCTTGCCCCTTCAAATGAAGGAATGTATACCTAGTAGCTAGTATTATCTATTGTCTGGGCATGTTGTTTCTCCAGAACCATGGGGTCCAGTCGTCTCATCTGCAGTTTCATTGGTAGGTATTCCACATAGTACTACAGTATTTATCATTATCCAGTTCATTATTTTGAATTAATAAAAAGGTACGTGCCATAACTTTTGACAGCTGATTGTGCTATGTTATTGTTATTGTGGGAGTGTGTAAGATTCCTACTATGAATAGTTTGAACATTTCATTGATACAATAGTTGCAGAATATATGCTTGTAAATATACGCTGATAATAGCTTAAATATTATTTTATTAAATAAATCATATTTTCTTATCACCAGGTGTTGTGGTCCTCCTGTGGAAGTCACCTGGATTTTCAGGTATTTCTATGTGCACTATTTAGGTGCACTTGTCACTATATTAGATGACAAGTTATCCAAACATGCAAGTATTCAAATGTGTTTAGAACACTAGAATGCAACTTGACAAACTATTCTGTGGTTTCTTTCTCCATTAAGCTGCATCCCGCATTAACCTGGCGTTGAGCGGCACGGCTATTCAGTCTACAACCTACCCGGGCGGTGAGGCTGAACACGCCATCGATGGGAACACCGACCCTCAGTTTGAGCACAACAGATGCAGCTCTACCCAGCAACAGGCCAATCCATGGTGGAGGCTGGAGCTGCCTGGTGTGTACAGGATGTCAGAGATCCAGGTCACTAATAGGAATGCCTTTAGGGACAGGCTCAACGGCGTGGAAATACTCATCGGGAATTCACTGGTGAACAACGGCAACGACAATCCGAGGTGAATCACTGGTGTCACCTACCCTACTTCCACTCAATACTGTTAGACTCCCAGCCAAAACATTCTGGGTTTGATCCCTAATGACCTCGACCTGCTTTTAAGTGTCTTTGGATACAAGTGTAAATTGCTAAATAGCATAGAATATTATACTCCCAGAAAATAAGAAAACACAACCAGTTTTCTGCTCAAGTACACCTGGACACACACCAGCTACTGGAATCTGGTCTCTGATACCTTCACCAGACTACTGTATCTTCTCTCTCTGTCTCTTTTCCTCAGGTGTGCCATCATCAACGATAACCCAGGCTGCTTGACTCAGACTGTCAAGTGTTGGGGAATGGAAGGAAGATTCATCAACTTCTACATGTCCTCTGGCGTTTTGACGTTGTGTGAGGTCAAAGTGTACGGAGGTAGGAACCCAGTCCATCATTACATGATCATCAAAGGGGGATGGGTGTACCAGTACCACTGTTGGTAAACCATCATTGGTCAAAAGTCAAATGCTGATGTTCCTTACAGCTCAACTGGTAAAGCATGGCATTAACACTGCCAGGGTTAGGGGTTTGATTCCCACTCGGGGCTACCTATTATAACAATGTATGCACCGACAGTATTGTAAGACACTTTGGGTAAAAGCATCCACCAAAGCACAATCTGCATACAGTGTTTTCAACCTGTGGTACGCGTACCACTGGTGGTACATGAGGGTACTGCAGGTGGTACACAAACTTTTATTTTTGACATTGACAAATGTACAATAATATTCATTAAATAAAGCATTATGGTTTGTTATTATTTTTGTTATGCTTTGTGCAGTCGCTTCTTTGAATTTTAAGGTTTTTCATTGATGTTTTGTGTAGCTTTGTGTTTGCTGAATAAACACAAAGGGATTATAAGCAGTGTTGCTGACTTCTTATTTCCACTGTTTCCCGCTGGCCATGGCCTTCTTGCAGTAATACTGTGTATAAAGGGTTTGCTGGCACTCTTTGGTCAGCCACTGTATTTGTATTTATCTTTTTTCTACCGTTTGCATCTGAGGTGGTCTTGTATATTAGATGACAATATGAGGTGAAAGGTCTTGATGACAATTTAGTGGTCCACCTAAAGTCAAAGGTTGGCAACACTGATCTACATGACTGTTCTGTATTGTGATATTTCAGAGTTAATTATCAAAGTAAGATGTTTTCTGTATGGTCCAAGACACCTCATAGCCCTTCACATCAGTTGAGTTCAAGTGTGCTGAGATTTCTGAGAGAAAAGTACTGCCAAGTGTCTGAAGGTGTTGTGTAAGCAATTAAAAACATCCCACACTGATTGGCAATTTAGTGTTGCTAATGAAGCTTTTGTAAATGTAAAAGTGTCTGCTAAAGGTCTTAATAGTTGGTAGGGGATAGGTGTCTGCTCAAAGATACATAAAGGGGTACTTACAAGGCTGAGAGTAGAAATCCCTCACCACCACATTGTCTTTTGGTTCCCCAGAGTTAGGGCCTCCTCCACCCTCCGTCAGCATTCAGGAGATGGGGAGGAACATCACTCTGGTGGGGACACGGCTGTGCTGGTCAGACGCCCTGCTCTACTGCAGAGACTTTCACTGGGACCTGCTGAGCCTCATGGACCCAGAAGACCAGGAGATGATTGATGAGCTGGTGGCTCGCGCCCCCTTCCCACTAACCAGCCACCTCTGGGTGGGCCTGCGCAGGTACTGGCCAGACCTTGGTGTCTATCAGGCAATCAAGTCTGTCCTTATGATCATCTGTCCGTCCATCACTTTGTCTTATCAACAATACCATGAAAATAACAAAAGCTAAATATTTGGCCACATTATTCTTCCTTCCACTCATGTAACTCTTTCATCTCTTTCAATGTTGGTAGGTCACTTTCAGGAAGCTCCTGGTTTTGGATGTCCGGTGACCCGATGGACTTCAGCCAATGGGACGAAGGTTCACAACATTCCAGCCCCTGTGGGGGCGTGTCCAGTGTGGAACCATCCACATGGAGGCCACGCTCTTGTGAAGAACATCTTAACTTCATCTGTTTTACAGGTTGGTGTCCAGCCTATAGAGCCATTACCAGGTCCTTATAAAGCCAAATATGCTTAACCTTCTGTAAAGGCATGCACCAGCTTGCATGTGCTACCTGCACAAGGGAGTCTCAGATAAGATCTTCATGAAGAATCTTCTCTTTCAGTCCACTTTTTAACATTTACAAACAGCTTGAAACAGTAAGAGGTTCAAGCTTCCTGTTTTGGAAAATAAAAATCCTCGTTAGTACTACGCTCAACCTAGGAGTGTGAATGAGGGAAAAAAACTCTAGGTCTTTTACGCCACTTTCATTAACCTTCCTATATTTATATTTCCGCAGGTCAGACAGAAGGAGTGAACAAGTTGCGCTTCTATACTTCCACAAGAGAGAATCTAATTCGCTGCACCTAATTGGCCTCACTGGGGAACATAGCTGCTGATTCTGAAGAAGACCTGAGTAGTGAAGTTTCTGAATGCTGTAGCTCAGAGTGTGTCTGAGGTAGCTAGCTAGTTCTGCATTCCGTCATTATGGGCATTGTGACAGGCCACATTTTGTGCTAGAATACCATATAGAATACATTTACTTTAGTTTATAATCAGTGAACATCTTTATGAGCAGATGTAGTTGTGTCATGCATCAGTCCTTTGATCTGAAATGTGGAGATTGTGAGTTCAAGATGTTTCAACAGACTAAATCAAGTATCTGTTGGCTTTTATATCTCTGTCTGGCTTAGCTGATTTACAAATGATATCCACACAGTGGTGTTTTATCTTAAACTCTGATTGAGTAGGTTGTTTTAATGGAATTGAAGTGGGGGTTATATTTATGTATTGATATTGACGATTCACTTTTTCCTGATGTGAATGTGCTGGTTTGTCTTTATTTTGCATATAAATGTAACATATTTAATGTTTGTTTGCTAGTGTCATCCTAATATCACTGACCAGAACACCAATAATCTGAATGTATAAATAGATGACATAGTTTGCCCCGCTGTAGTTATCAGAAATGTTAGCCGGCTAGCTTTAGTTAACAGAGTAACAAACACAGTTCTGATTCATGGCTCTCTTGGATAAGCTGTTCAATGACCATAAACATATCCACGTAACTTTTTGACAATATCAACGATGAAACGTAATCTCCAACCTAAACGTCAGAATAGGTTGTTTGTAAAGGTCTTTGAAAACGACCCATATGACCGTTTTAGCCCCCTATCGACTGTTTGAAGAAACAGCAATACGTCACGTATGTCAAGGTTCTGCCTAAACAAAATGGATGACAATCAGTATATTCTCAGTAGAAAAAGCAACATTTAAGATAGTTACGGCATTAAAGTGTGCTTTGATAACATTTCTAGTGATGAATATTCATTTTAATGTTGTCATCTTCAGTCAGTGAAGATAGAGGATGTTTAGTTTGTTAGTTAATGGAACGTTTTCTATCGTTGCCATAGTGATTCATATAGATGCTGCTGACCCTGAAACCATGCAGCTTGCATGTTGTTTGAATTGTTGTTTTGCGTTGTGTAACATTAGTCACCTGGGCTGCTAGCTTATGTATGTTATATGAAAGTCATGATGTGTTATTTTATGTAACTGATGATGTTCTTTCAATAAAAACATAGATTTTCCAGTGACCCACAGATGACTTTTTTCGTCTTTGGGACGGACCAGGCCGACATGTTTTTGTGGGAAAACAGGGAGTTTATGTCCGCTTTTCTTCCGCCCAAACATTTATTCCAAAGGTTAATTTTATAAAAACATGTTGTTGCACAAGATAATCATGACCAATTAATCCTGCTTTAAAGTGTTAATGCGTCAATAAAGTAAAAGGAAGACTAAAAAGACTTTCAAAAGATTACTACAATTATCAACATGAGGGTACTAGACCTTGTTGTAGCAAATTAGATGACTGGTGGCTGGCTCGATTAAAGGCTAAGACAAAATGGATATCCGTAGTTGATTTATTTCATATGCTGCAGCACATAAAAGAGACAATTTCAAAGGCAACTCCGCGCAGAGCAGAGTTCTCGAGAAAAAAGCGCCCCGAAGACAGGAGGGAAGTCTTTTTATAAAGTGGGGCAAGCGACATCTCAGAAATGACACTAGATGGCGCCATTTGAATGTCTATAACAGATTCAATGCCCAATTAAAGCCGGACACCTGGTTTGGGGAGAGAGTATACAGTCAAGGCCAGGCACAGATACATTGTTATGGAAAAAGGAGCTTGCTCAGGAGTTTCTCATATGGGAACAGAGCACCATGCAGGAATACAGGAGAAACAGACAGCTGTGGGGAGGTAGATATTCGAAAAGGCAGATAGGTCACTATAGTGTGCACATCAAAGCTGATTAGTTTTAGCAAGCTGACCTCAGAATGGGCCTTGAGTCATTTTCCCACCACAACCTACAGGAAGTGATGCAAACACACCATCAACCCCGTTAATGGTGTGTGCACAGAATGACTTGAGAGTAAGATAACGACGTCTGGTCTCTTTTATATGAATCAGGGCATCAAGATTTACTAAAACAGTAGCTAATATACTGTACATCCAGCCCTACAGGAAGTTATGTAATTAGTAGGTGACCTAGGGGTCAAGGACACTTGGGAGTGAGAAAGAGACCTGGGGTTTCTTTCATATGAAAGAGGGCCTCAAGGACAAGTAAGATAATACATTTAGGGCCTCTAGCCCTACAGGAAGTAACTAAAAGAGCCTCGGATAATGCTCCATCTCGTGACCTCTCACCCCTCTAACTTTTTAAATTCTCATAATGGGCGAGGCGCAGGCTCCTTTTGACCTTTCGACCCCATATATGAAAAACAGCTGTCTTTACACGCTGTTGAGGAAAGTGTTAGTCTTTAAACAGTTACATTTGGTTTTGCCTCATGCTGTTTCCCCCTCCCTGCCAGAGCCCTGTCTCTGGCCCCCACTGTTAGTTGATAACACATTTTCCCTGATTAAGGAGCATCACATGCTCCTTAATCACTTAATAACTCAGTTAAGGACTTGAAGATCCTTAATCACTAAGCCGTTTCCTCATCATAATTCATATCAAAATCAGCAGGCTAAGTAGTAACATGATACTTTGTACATCGAGACGTAAACACAATTGAATTCATAACGTATAAATATTATACTTTAAAAACAAGGTCATCTGAATTTATTCGTTTTGAAATCACCTCTTTGAAATTCAAATATGGCATTTCAAGTTGTACCATTTAAAAAACACGATAAAATAATTATGCGTTCACTAATTATGATACAAAAATTCAAGTTGAAGATAATTGATATATTCGAGATATCTCTATATATATACATACGATATTGATTACTCATATTCAAGTGGTCAAAATATGGACCAGAAAATTAAAGCCATAAAATTTCAAACTGCAGTAGCAGGGCCTTCCAAGGCCAAAGCAATAGAGACAGAATGCAATCGAATCTACTGCCGGCCTATCAGAGCGCCATCCGTCAGTCATGTGATCAAAACAAACTGCTGGAGAATTAAAGCCAACGATGGCCAACAGGGAGAAGGACGGGGCTCAGGTAAATTGTACGGTTTATGTCAGTTATGTATAATCAAAGTCGGGCCTCAATAAGCACAGTAGGTTTCAGGGCTTCAAAAAAGCTCGTAACACAACATAACCACCATGACAGCAGTCTGTTCCATCACGTTCAGTCTCGATTGCCGAGGTGAATTCAAAACGAATGAATGCAGATGATTTTGGCTTCAAAGTATAATATGTCAATGTTATGAATTCAATGGTGTTTTACATTTCCATATACTAAATTAAATGGCTTTTAAAACTTCAAAACGTTATGATTTGCTTCCATGCACACCTGCATGTAGGTGTACTAATTAGGTTGCCATGGTAATGAGTTCGCGGGGCTTGTTGCAGGTGGCGCTGTTTACTTCCGTTCAGTAAAGCAACTAGTTTGGTAGTAGCCGTCTTTTGTCTCCAATACACGGTCATTTCCTAAATAATTTTTACAAATTAAACCACAACACGGTTGGAAGTTTCCGGTTCAACTTCTATGTGTGACTAAGGACAAATGTGGTCCTCTGTTTTCCGGGTTAACCGCAAGGAAACGAAGACTTTTCGAAGTAAAAGCGACTGCTGTAGCTGGACCTGCTGTGAGGAACATTTGTTTTTCTACTAGGCCTACTTGATATGTTAAATAATGTTAGTTGTGGATGTAACGGGACGTAAAGTGTTTTAAATGAGTATTGTTACAAGTCATAGGCCTATTGCTATATTGAAATAAACGTGACTGTCATGGTTAGCCTAGCGCTTCTAGAAGCTCCAGACCTCATTCACATTCAATTGGCCGCCATCACAAGTAGTAGGCGGGGAAATGACGTCACACAATGGCGGTGTTTGGCCCTGTTCTGTTAGCCATTGTAATGTGTGACACCGGGGGGCGCTGTTTCCTCTTTTCTGCGTTGACTGAGTAAAGGACTAATAAACAGTGTGTCGGGATGGCTTCATTGGTTTTGTTCCACCGGGCCATAGCCCGTTGAGTGGCTGAAGCTAAGCGGTTGATTTGTCTCTGTGGTGGCACGATGATGATGACGGGCCTTTGTTTCTTGATCCAAACGTCAATAGATATCTATAGATATAGCTATAGAGAGATTAATAGATAGCAATAGAGGTATATAGATATCTATATAAGTAGCTATAGAGAGAGGGATAGATAGCGATAGAGATAGATATCTATATATATAGCTATAGAAATATAAATATAGAGATCGATATATAGATATATCTATATCTATATATATATAGCTATAGATTGATGGATAGATAGCGATAGAGATATAGATGTATAGATATTTCGATTTAAGTATAGAGATAGATGTATAGATATCTATCACTATTAGTTGCTTCTTCTTAAGCAATTGTATTATTCACTAATTAAAACACTTAGAGATATAGATAAAGCTATATCTATATCTATATCTGCTAAGTTGTTAGATTGAAGCCCACTGACTTCCACTGTAAAAAGGTGAATGTATCTTACAAATTATTAAAAATATCAAAAGCTTAATAATAAAGAACTGGGTTTTAAAACTTGGAATACATTGGTCGCTCTACAAATATGGAAGTAGACAAGTGCCCAAGATTGGGGAAAGGAACGCATGAATAATTAATAGAACAGTAAGCAACTTTGCCACTGTGTTCAGTGGTTCATTTGAGCTCTAAAACTAATCTGCTCGTTGCACTCCTTCACAGGTCAAGAACAAGAAATGGAGATTCTGTGAGTATCACAACTGAATCATGAAGAAGAAACTGCAAACTGTAAGTCCTGATTTTTCCTTTTTATGCTGAGGCCTCATTTTGGCCTCCTGGTTGGTTGAGGCTCTCTCGCCCTGCCTCCCCCTCATGTGCCCCCCTCCCCCTCATGCGCCCCCCCCCATGCCCCCGCTTTCATGCCCCCCTCTCTCTCAGTCCCCCCTCTCTCATGCCCTCTCTCTCAGTCCCCCCTCTCTGTCCTCTCTCTCTCATGCTCCCTCTCTCTGTCCCCTCTCTCTCTGTCCCCCCTCTCTCAGTCCCCTCTTTCTCAGTCCTCTCTCTCTCAGTCCCCTCTCTCTCAGTCCCCCCTCTTTCAGTCCTCCCTCTGTCCCCTCTCTCTGTCCCCCTCTCTCTCTCAGTCCCCCCTCTCTGTCCCCCCTCTCTCAGTCCCCTCTCTCTGTCATGCCCCCTCTCTCTCAGTCCCCCCTCTCTGTCCCCTCTCTCTCAGTCCCCTCTCTCTCAGTCCCCTCTCTCTCATGCTCCCTCTCTCTGTCCCCTCTCTCTCATGCCCCCTCTCTCTCTCAGTCCCCCCTCTCTCTCTCAGTCCCCCCTCTCTCAATCCCCCTCTCTCTCAGTCCCCTCTCTCTCTCAGTCCCCCCTCTCTCAGTACCCCGTCTCTCATGCCCCCTCTCTCTCATGCCCCCCTCTCTCTTACATGTGTTTTGTCTTAATGATGGGGTATATGGTTTGAGTGATCAGAGATGCATGCTAGGGTAATGTATTGTCTGACATCTACAGCTCTGTAGATGTGCCCCTCGGGAGAAGCCAAGTGTTTAAGGGGCCCTCGTAACGTCAGTTACGTGAATTAGAATGTTCTTCAAGATAGTGACAGGGTCTCCCCTGAGGAGAAACGCCAGGGGCAAGGTGTGAGGGCTCGTCCCCTTAGCAACTAGAACACAACCTAGATCTTACAGGAGAGATCCATTGAGCACATTGCAACGTTCTCTTACATACATCTTGAAGCCGTGGTGACGGTTTCTCTACCTCCCCAGCTGGAGGAGAGCACAACTGCAGTTCGGAAAGGGATCTTGTTGGGATCTTTCCAGGATGGTTGCTGATTTGAGGAGACCCATCTTCCAGGGCCAGCTGACCTCGCCCATTACTCTGCAGTTCAGCCTGAGAAAGGCTCGTGTCTGAGCCAGTAGGGGGCTCATCGGCCTGCTCCCAAGATGGGATGATGAGGATCCTGCTGTTCAAGACCTACCAACCCACAACTGGGTTCTCCTTCTGCTCAAGACCTACTACCCCACCACTGGGTTCTCCTTCTGCTCAAGACCTACCAACCCACCACTGGTCTGTCCTTCTGTTTAAGACCTACCACCCCACCACTGGTCTGTCCTTCTGTTTAAGATCTACCAACCTACCACTGGGTTCTCCTTCTGCTTCCGCTTATCTTACTTTGTTACCTGGTTTGGTAAGTATGGTAATTGTTTGTTTAATTCTTTAATTTGTATTTTTTCATACATGTGTGAGCCGGGCCAGAGGCTGACCTGGCATGGGGTTCTTACTACATGAAAGTGTGGCCGGGCATCAACCTAGCAGAGAATAAACGGTGTGAGCGTGGCCATGGTTTAACTTGGCATGGGATACTTAATGTGTGAGTGTGGCCAGCTGTCGACCTGGCATAGGTACTTCATGTGAGTGTGGCCAGCGTTTTACCTGGCATAGGGTACTTCATGTGAGTGTGGCCAGCTTTCAACCTGGCATAGGGTACTTCATGTGAGTGTGGCCAGCTTTCAACCTGGCATAGGTACTTCATGTGAGCGTGGCCAGCGTTTTACCTGGCATAGGGTACTTCATGTGAGTGTGGCCAGCTTTCAACCTGGCATAGGGTACTTCATGTGAGTGTGGCCAGCTTTCAACCTGGCATAGGTACTTCATGTGAGTGTGGCCAGCGTTTTACCTGGCATAGTGTACTTCATGTGAGCGTGGCCAGTGTTTGACCTGGCATAGGTACTTCATGTGAGTATGGCCAGCTTTCAACCTGGCATAGGGTACTTCATGTGAGCGTGGCCAGCGTTTGACCTGGCATAGGTACTTCATGTGAGCATGGCCAGCTTTCAACCTGGCATAGGTACTTCATGTGAGCGTGGCCAGCGTTTGACCTGGCATAGGGTTCTTCGTGTGAGCATGGCCAGTGTTGTACCTGGCATGGGGTATTACATGTAAGGATGGCCAGGGATCGACCTGACATAGCATACTATGTGTGAGCGTCTTGACATGGGATGTGGGCTGACCCCTGAAGATTTTAACAGGTTGGTTTAATGTGGTGGTGTATTTTATCGCTACATTTTTATCTTTAAAATTTTCAGCTACAGTACGACGCTACTCCATTTAAAACATCCTTGAGTATCTTTTGGGACAATGTTTCTGGATGACTTAAGTCTGTGGCCCAAATCAACGATTTGCCTTTGCAATCCAGTATACATCAAGAGCCTGGAGCGATCCAGCATCTGGCTTTCTATTCCACCTCCTACACACTGGATAGGATGACTTGAGTGTCATGCAGATTGGATTGCAGTGTGACTGAATTATGCAAACAATGGATACTATGAACAATGGATGATGGACTAATGGCATTCCGAATGGACAGAATGGACAGGAAACCAACTGAGAAGATGAAAATGTACCAGAACATTTTTGTAAACGGTTATTCAAGCTTGCCAGTCTGCGACGTGGCTGCCCTTCCTACCCCCGACATGATCGATGGCTGCCATGACCTGTGGATCTTCTGTACTCCTGTGCTGAGACGCAAGTCTTTCGCTGGCTGAATTGTAATGTATTGGACGAGGCTAGCTGGACCTGGGAGATGGGTCCCCTTGAATCAGAAACCATCTTGGAAACATCCCAACTAGGGTCCTCTTCAAGCTGCAGGTGTGTTGTTCTTCAGATGTGGACGTAAAGAAACCCTAACTGGGGCTTCAAGATCTATGAAGAGGAACATTGAAATGTGCTCAATGGTTCTCTACTGTAAGAGTTGGGTTGTATTCTAGTCGCTAAGTGTTCGAGCCCTCACATCCTACCCTTGGCATTTCTCCTTGGGCAGTCCCTGTCACGGTCCTGACGGATGTTCCTGTTCATGTAACTGATGTTACGACAGCCTTATGAACACTTGGTTATTTCTGAGGGGGAACATCTACAGAACTGTAGACTTAAGATAGCACAGTGTCCTAGCATGCATCTCGGGCCACTCAGACCACACCCAGATCAATAAGGCAACACTCATGCAATTTGAATGCAATGTTTTTGAGAGTAGCAAGGAAGTGGACAAAAAGCATCAGATCAGTTTGTTTTTTTGTACGCTGGTGAACCATGTTTATTGGTAGTAGTTAATTAGTTCGATGGGGGAACTGTATAGTCAAAATTATTTGTACATATACCAACAGCATCAAACTACTAGATCGCCTCAAGGTAAGTCTGTTGGCTGTATTTTGAAATGCGAAGATGATCAAAGGACCACAAGATCTTCGTCGTTCAGCTCAAGGTGAGGTGCTGGTTATGTATTGCTGGTTTGTACTGGAACGCTAGGATTCCAGTATGTCTGTTTTGGGCTTTCTGCCAAGGTTAGTAGTTAGAAATATGCAGTTTGTGAACCTCTAATGCTGCAGTACTGTGTATGAGTTGTGGATGTTGATTCACCTGGTAGGGCATCTGGCAGTACGATTAGGATTGACATTTGCGTAACCTCATCACTAACAAGCGTACCTAATTAGGTCATCTGGCGGTTCCCTATTTCTATCAGTAACCATCTGCAATATTTGATCACTTTATTGTGCTTTAGGTAGTGCACTCATAATGAAACATAACATTTTTATAAAATCCCGCAACACTACTTTGATAATTACTCTCTACAGCTGACACTGTGTTCTTGCGAAAACTTTTTCGAGTCGCGTATATGACGCAGAGATCGTTTAAGGCTGCAACATTTTAATTACAATTTGGCATTTCCATAGTGCGGCTCCTTTGATCTACAACAACCCAGCAGCTGAATATGGCTAAGTATCATTTTACTATTATATTACTATTGATACTGCTAGTGTTTTAAATATCTGGGCTGTGATTGGCCCAGTTAAACCCTCACCCTAACCCTACAGAGCTGAAATTGTAACTGTAGTTTTGTGTCACAAGGTGTCTGCCTCCACACCCAGCTCCATCCCTCGCTGCCGTCTCCCCACTGGGCTAAAAAGGACTCCATAACGGTGAGGTCAATGCACTTTCAGTTTCAGTGCTTGGGCTGAATAAATTCTGTCTTCTCTGTGTTGTCTCTACTAGACTTCAGAAATAAAAGGAAGGGTTCAATGTAAACGTGCTTATTTGTGTAAAAAGTAATGGAATAGCTGTTCAGAAGAGTCAAATAAGTTTAATTGTTGCACAAATGCTACCATAAAACTGCAGCTGTAGATTAAATCCCACATAACATAAGCAAACTAAGAACAGTTGTTCCTCTTAAGCACCCTGACTATTGTCTTGGTTTTCAGTTTATTCTTGGTGAGGCCATGATGTAAAGCTCATTGAAGACTAGTGACACATTCAGACATACTACATCTTTTGCGTACACTCATTGACTTGGAAAATGAGGCAGGACAGGTTTTTATAGGAAAGGATTTATAAATTGCTGCATCACTTCCTGTGTTTGGTAATTGTTGTTCCCATGTGATTCCAGTGTGTGATGTCTAGTTATTAAATGGATGATTGTTTTGTGTTAACAGTGGGGGCAGCTCCAGTCCTTGCTATCCTGAACCTGTATGAGGCACAAGATGTCAATCCAACCACGCAGGTGAGCGTTTGATATGGACGGTTTCACATTGATACCTACCGTATTTACCCATTCTTTTCTGTAACGTTATATGACCTTCTCAAAGTGATCTATGCAGAGTGGTCGGGAGGTAGATGTGGTCGAGGAAGCGTTGAACCAGGCTCACTAGTGTTAGTGGCATTCCATAGTGTAATTGAACTTGCTGTTGTGATATTCATAGAATATATTTGTTACCGTGTGTTGACATCACTGTTAATGATTATGGAGTTACAATGATTTCTATTGGATGTGAATATGCTTGATTGTGATTGGTTCACTACCTTGACTCTGTGTGTGGAAGTTTGCCTTCCTGAAGACGGCCAACCTGTATGTCTCTAGTTAATAAATAAGCTAATAAGTTATAGCACAGCTAATATGTTATAGCACGTCGTCTTCTGAGATTTAATTACATGTACATATTGTACAAAACAAGACCTCTGTGTAAACGTGTTTACAAAGATGCTGTCTGACTTTACAGGATCCCCTGGACCAGGGTGGACCAGAGGGTAACCAGATCCCCTGGACCAGGCATGGGGCACCAGGGTGGACCAGAGGGTAACCGGATCCCCTGGACCAGGCATGGGGCACCAGGGTGGACCAGAGGGTAACCAGATCCCCTGGACCAGGCATGAGGCACCAGGGTGGACCAGAGGGTAACCAGATCCCCTGGACCAGGCATGGGGCACCAGGGTGGACCAGAGGGTAACCAGATCCCCTGGACCAGGCATGGGGCACCAGGGTGGACCGGAGGGTAACCAGATCCCCTGGACCAGGCATGGGGCACCAGGGTGGACCAGAGGGTAACCAGATCCCCTGGACCAGGCATGGGGCACCAGGGTGGTCCGGAGGCTGAGGACCAGAGGGTAACCAGATCCCCTGGACCAGGCATGAGGCACCAGGGTGGACCGGAGGCTGAGGACCAGGCATGAGGCACCAGGGTGGACCGGAGGCTGAGGACCAGAGGGTAACCATCACCAAGCTGTTCTGACAAGCTAAATGCCCGGAGGTTCTTTTTAGTTTTTGTAAACGATTGTAGAGGGAGATTTATTCGTTTTTAGTTTGTGAATTCTCACTGTGAATTCTTCCTAAGCTGTGATTTGAGGTAATATTTTGGGTCATCTAAGTCACGTGAGCTATTTTTGCTCCTATTGCTGCTACTACTACTACCATAGTTACACATTTCTCAGTTCATTTCACAGTTATACATTTCTCAATAAGTCAACTTGGAAACTTAAGGAAGTTGGATATTCGCTACCCCTTTGCAAATGTTTTCCATCCCCAGGTTTGTTAGCAGATGTTAGACCCAACTAGCGCTGTTTGATAGCAGACCGGGACGCCGTGGCGGAGGGGAGCTGATGGTGGAGCCGTGCTGGAGGTCCTGCCTGACGAAGGACGTCCCGGTCGGGGCGAATGAAGCCCAGCTCTAAAGTGATTATCACACTCACTGCTACTGAAGTGTTTTTGTTCTTAAATCTGTTAGGGCAGCCATCACTTATGGTGGCTGATTTAGAGAAAACAGTCCCTGGGTTATTACGTTTTATTTAGACTCTCTAACCCCTAAATGTGAAGGCTACAGAGTCTGTGCTACTGCTGCAGAAGTTCTACAAGTTGTATGGTTTATTTGAACAAATGATAGTGAGTCTGTCGGCTGAGGTGGGAGACGGTTTTTATTTGTATACTGATTTAAAGTGGATTGTGAATAGATGAAGCTGATGACCAGGAACAACACGAGGCCTACGATGTGACTGCTTAAGTCTTTGGAAGGTTAATACCAACCTCAACCTTTTTTCTACGTCATTTGACAACCTGTTGAATTCACACAATGTTTGACTGTTTTCCTGAATAACAAGAGTGTGCGTGTTTCTTACTGCAAGTTTAAAATATCAAATGAATCTTCCATTCCTCTTTTACACTCAAGCCAGCACTTTGGTTCAGAATGATTTAAACGTCCAAAGAATAAATGGCTCAACTACTACCACTGTGTTTGTTAGCGGACCAGGAATCCTTGGCTGAGGAGAGCTGATGCTGGAGCTGTGCATCTGGAGGAAGTATTACTGGGAAGTTTGCATAAACTGCATTGCTTCCATTCAGACATGACTGTAAAGGACCAACGTTACCACACCATTCAAACCACTGCTTGTGTTACCAGACAAACTACTGCTGTGTTTGTTACCAGACTAACTACCGCTATTTGTTACCAGACAAACTACCGCTATTTGTTACCAGACAAACTACCACTGTTGTTTACCAGACCAGATAATGCTGTAGTTACCAGACAAACTACCACTGTTGGTTACCAGACTAAATAATGCTGTAGTTACCAGACAAACTACCACTGTTGGTTACCAGACTAATTAATGCTGTAGTTACCAGACAAACTACCACTGTTGGTTACCAGACCAGATAATGCTGTAGTTACCAGACAAACTACCACTGTTGGTTACCAGACCAGATAATGCTGTAGTTACCAGACAAACTACCACTGTTGGTTACCAGACCAGATAATGCTGTAGTTACCAGACAAACTACCACTGTTGGTTACCAGACCAGATAATGCTGTAGTTACCAGACAAACTACCACTGTTGGTTACCAGACCAGATAATGCTGTAGTTACCAGACAAACTACCACTGTTGGTTACCAGACCAGATAATGCTGTAGTTACCAGACAAACTACCACTGTTGGTTACCAGACTAAATAATGCTGTAGTTACCAGACAAACTACCACTGTTGGTTACCAGACTAAATAATGCTGTAGTTACCAGACAAACTACCACTGTTGGTTACCAGACCAGATAATGCTGTAGTTACCAGACGTTGAGACTAAACCACTGCTGTTTGTTGCCAGACCAGGACTCGGTGGCGGAGGGGAGCTGATGGCTGGAGGACCTGCCTGGTGAAGGACTTCCCTCGTGGGGGTAAGGACACCCGTCTCTAAAGTGATTATCACTTCCACCTCAATGGAATAGAGTACTACTGCTACTACTAAACTAGCCACTGATGAAGAAATACTTCTTTATAGACACTTGTTGACAGCAAAATGTTTGATTGAATTTTGGAGCATGATCATGGGAAGATGCAGGCAGCAAAGCTACCAAGCATCCATTCAATGAGACAATGGGTGCACATGATTCTTATATCACATGGTGGGCAGGAAGTACAAAGGTGAGGGGGAGTGACCATCGTGGAGACTTTAGGACTGGCCATGGCTGAAGTCAGTCATGGCGGGAGAGACACTATAGGTGAAGTGGACATGTCCACAAGGCTGCAGGACAGTTAAAGGAATCTACACAACAAAGAAGTAGATTGGCATGGCCTCAGTATCAGACTTCATGGCTACAGTGGCAATGCAAATGTAAACTAGCTTAACACCTTTCAATTAGAGAAAGGAAGGGAGGGATCTCTAGGTCCAAGGAGAATGTATACACATTCATTTTCAATTCACTAGTAGTTATATAAACAAGGTTTATATAATTAGTATATAGTTGTATTTTATAGTTAGGATTTAATATTTCCACAACAGTTACTCAACCAGTCCTAAAGCTGTCACTGCAGCCATCCCTTCTAATCCAAATGATTTTGAGAAAGCATTCCCTGGGTTAATGGCACTATGAGATAACAGGATTTATTTCGACTCAGTTTTGTTCTAAATGTGACTGCTGTAGGGTCTGCTCTACTTTCTCACTAAGCTCTAAAAGTTGTATTTTTTTATATAATAAATGATAAATGAGGTTGGAGACGGCTTTTGTTCATATCCTGATTGAGTTGTGACTAGATGACCCAGATGACCCACCAGGATCAGCGTGGAGGACTGCCATGTGACTGCTGAGGACTTTGGAAGGTAAACAGTGTGTTCTGCATGTCATGTGACCAGAGGTATGCTCTTGAATTAAACTAATTGAACTTGACTTTGTCACCATATGTTGCACACTAGGATCCCTCCTAGTGTGTTCCATCAAGGTTTCCTTCCCACAGTGGGAGGCTCCTTGTCCTTCAAGGAGTTAGGGTTCAGTGTTAGGGAAAGAGTTAGGGTGAGATGGTTGAATACATGGGCTGCTTTCACAATATACCGCTCTAATTGGTTTCAAAATTGGACTGGACAATGGACAAGGCTTCCCCAAAATGTTTCAATGTGTGCAAAAATGTTCAAATGTATACTAATGGAGTTTTCTAATAGAAACTTCTCCTACCTTGTTGTGTTGCTTTTTCAGCATGTTGTGAGGTAAGTTAAATGTCCATAATGAGTTGACTAATACACGTATATATTAGCATTATACAATATTCTCTAACCTTAACCTCCCCCCTCCCCCCCCCCTTCTCTCTGCCTTAACCTCCCCCTCCCCCTAGGGTTTTTTTTGACCCACTTTTATGACTGGTGACCATTTTATAACTTGTGTTTAACTGTTTTTCTACCAGTTTTATCTTGTTTTATTTCCTTCCTTTGATGCTTTTTTTCTCCATGGTTTTAATGGTAAGCTCTTACCTGGGGTTTTTATGGGGAAAAAGTAGGACATGTGGCCTCTTTTAATGCAAACAGCTCCAGTGCTTTCCAGCAACCACTCCCTGTCGGTCGGGGACCTCAGCAAACAGGCCTCGCTCCTTTTGAGGATCCCCACCCCCTTGGGGACACTAACATTGGATTTGAACAACAAAAAAGCCACATCTCCAGCCACCAAAGGACAAGAACAAACAACAAAAGGTCTCTCCTCACCATACCACCGCAAACCTGGGGTAAGCTCATTTTTTACCCCACCACCACCTTGACCCCTGCCCCCAGCATTGTGCTCTTTTACTCATACCTTCATTTTACAGAGCTGCTGCTTTGACTTATTTTATGGTTTTATGCTTTATGGTATTCTTTGTCTTGGTATTTTACATTGGTTTTGGTCACCATGTTTAACCATGGTTCCAGGTTTGGGCCCTTGTCTCACCCAGACGGAGACATGTACACACACACACGCACGCACACATGCACCCACGCACACGTACACACCCACACATGCACACAACACATGCACGCACACAGAGACACCCAGCTCCCAACATTCAAAGCCCACCGCCACTCACACACATCACTAAAACATACTTCAAGATCATACAGGCAGTACACCACCAAAATATCATTTCACACGCCATCACCACCAACACACCACCAGCAGGGATGCTCAGACAGGTGGGTAAGCTAGCCGAGTTCATCAAACCTGCATGCCCTAACCCAACTACAGCCAACAGGGTCAAGCAGAACACGGACAACTGGCTGAAGCAGAAGCTGGTCATTTTAAATGAACATTACCAAACTGTTTTAACCACCCTCCTTCCCACAGGCCTTCCTTTTGAGGAGGTGGGCCCGCACCCGGTATAAACACCGGTTCTGGCCCACCACCCTCCCTCAGACATACAAACATCTTACCACTGCCGTCCCTGATCTCTCCTCACCACCTCCTAGACCCCCTAACCCTCTCACCACCCTCCATCCCCCCCTCCCCAGGCCCCGCACTCGCCCTCCTCCTCCTCCATCCTCCTGCCAGATTCCCCCTCTCCTACGCTCCCACCACCCTGCCCACTCCCCCCTCCCCCTGCCCCCCCTACCCAACCCCACTCCCCTCCTCCCCCTACTCCCCAGGCCCACTCCCCCTACCCACCCCAGCCCTATACCCCCCCACCCTACCATCTCCCACACTCGCCCCACACTCCCCAGCTACCGTATGAGGAGCCCACCACCCGGATTGGCCCCCAGAGCACCCAGGGAGAGGAGTCGTCTTGTTAACACACTGACGATCCCCCCCACGGCCAGACCTACACCACTGGCCAATTATGGCTCCGGGAGGGCAACTCCCGGGGGGGAACAGACACGAGCTCTATCTCCTCCTCCCCCAACCCCGGTCACAACCCCTCCCCCCCTTTCCTCCCCCCCTTCCCCTGCTCAACCAAAGGCGTGGGTTAGGGCCTTGCCGACTGGGGGCCTGGATGCCGATAGTATACTCTCTGTGGAGGATTTTCACCCCTCATCCCCACTACTCCCAATAAGGCCCCTGGTAATAATACCCCCCAGGTACCCTCCTCCACCCCGGCGCCTGGGCCCCCGGCTGGCAGAATAGTCCACGTAGAGGCCCAGGTCCTCAATACGGTCACCCACTCACTCCGTAGTCCACTGTCGTCCCAGCGCTCGCCCACCACGAGCCCAGAGACAGCACCACCGGCACCTACATACACCCACCTGAAAGTACATCAACTCAGCCACATAGTCTCTTCAGTTTCCTCCTCAATAGAAGCTATAGACACAGACACCAGTCCACCCCAAACTCACTCTGTTTCCCGTCCTGCAGGCTCATCCAAGCAGCGGGCCCCACCACAGACCCGGACTGGTGTAGGTACAGCGGAGAGACCCAAGCAGGTGGCTAAGGTGATGATGGGTCAAAGCAAAGGGAAATGTCCCACACAGCAATCCCAATCTGAAGCCACCTCTAACAACAGGTCTCCTCCACTGGCCAGCCAGTCCGTTAGCACACCTTCACAACACATTATACAGCAGAGACTCCACCACGCTCTTAATTCGGCCACTTTAAGTCCCCGCACCCTCACTCCCGAGCGCAGACGGCCGAGTGTAACCACCGACCCCAAGCCTCGACCGAATAAGACGACATTCAACATCAACAGACACGATCCTACGAGGTATAAAGTCAGGGATTGGACTATTGATTCCATCAAACCCGTAGTGATCATCGGTGACTCAAACCTGAGTCGGATCCCTCCCCACACACACATAGACGTCCAAATCGACAGTTATCCCGGTGCCAACTGCTTCCATATTGCACAGATCCTCCAAAAAAGCCCCATTAACCTGGACACTAAGATTGTGGTGCTCTCTCTGGGCATCAACAACATGGGGCAGGGGCGCGAGACGGCAGTGGGCCAGCTTCAGGCACTTCACTGTAGAGCCACAGAAAACCTTAACCCTAACCCTTTTTATTCACCATTGATATAGATTCACTGTACACCAACATGGACATAGATTCTGGCCTGCGTCACCCAGATCCCGACAGGCCCGACAGTCACCTGTTAGAATTACTCACCATCAGCCTGCGCAGGAATGACTTTGTCTTTAATGACAAGCATTACCTCCAGACGCACGGCACAGCAATGGGCAAAAAGTTTGCACCCAGCTATGCCAACATCTACATGGCGGACTTTGAGCATACTGCTCTAAAGAAATGCCCATTGCTGCCACAGGTGTACTGTCGCTTCCTGGACGACATCTTCAGGGTCTGGCCGCATAGTTTAGATCACTTCCTGCAATTCATACACATACTGAATACACACCATCCCACAATTAAGGTCAAGTACACACAACACGCACAACACAGACTTTCTGGACACAACCGTATTCTTCCCACACATAAATGCACCACACACAGTCCTTTACACAAAAGTATATTTCAAACCCACGGACACACACGCACTCCTACACAAAAGTAGTTTCCACCCCAAGCACACATTGGCGGGTATAATTAAATCCCAAATCATACGGTTTCACAGACTCTGCACAGAGGAGACGGACATGCACGGGGCCATCAGGACCCTCTTCCGGGTCCTGAGGGCCAGGGGTACACAAGGCGCTTTCTGTGGTCCATCAAGTCCAGCACACTGGCAGAACTGGTGCCTCACGCCTCCATAGGGGACCCCACACCACCGGGGTCTCACGACTCTGCTAGTGGGGGCCAATCACCCGCCGCCTCCCCCCACCCTAATCCTAACCCCCCGCCCCCCCGTGCGCCTCATCCCAACCACTCACCACCCACTACGTCTCACCATAACCATCTTTCATCCACAGCGGTACATTCTAGCCAGCTCTCGGTCACCTACTGCGTCTCCCATTAACCCACCTGGGGCCTCTGCTAGGGACCCCCTCCATCTCCCTAACCCTAACCATAACCACCTTCCCTCCTCTACGCCTCACCTTAACCGGCCCCCCTCCCACACTGGGGGGGCGGACACAGCGTCCGTCCCCCACCACGGGCCGGTGGAGGCGGGGCTTCCACTAGGAGGGCCTGGTTCCCTGAGTCAGGTTATCTTCCCCAACAGGTTTCCTGAGGGGACCCCTGACATCAGGAGAGGAGTTGATCGGGGACCCCAGTCACACACACAAATCATACCACTCATCAGCACATTCACACAAAACATCTTACACATACACTCCAAACTGAAACACGCTTTCACTCGCGCACAACACAACAATCACACACTCCAAAACCACAAAATAATATCGGCCTACCGTAAGAACCCTATCCTGCAGGATATCCTTCTCCACGGAAATCAGAAGCGCCCCCTCTCCACACCAAGGCCACTTTAGGCAGCTGGCGGTCATCCTGAACCGGCACGCCTCCACCTCCAGCCCTATCCCGCAAAACATCACCATACACAATAAAAACATCATATATGCCATCACCTGCTCAGATTGCCATAATATATACATTGGAGAAACCAAACCCACCATATTAGTTAGACTCAAACAACATTTCTACACAATACACATAGGCACACTCAACACTCACCTCGTACAACACTTCCAACAACATGCGGTCACCTCACTACTCATCACTGGGCTGGAGATGAAGGCGTGCTGGTCGGACAGACAGAGGAAGGCAGCGGAACACAGATGGATCAAAAAATGAAAAACACTTACCCCCTTGGGCCTTAACATGAGGGAGTAGGGGCCACGCTGGGGCGGGGCCCTGGGCGCTGGGACGTCCTGGGTCGCCTCCTTTGGGGGTTCCCTGCATGGCGTCGGGCCAAATATGTATATATGATGTTGCATGCATTTCTCATGTTTATAGCACTTACCCATATTCCATGGGCACACGGTTTGATTGAGGCTTTGGACCTCTTTTATTGTCATTCATTTATCTTATTTTAGTCCGCTGGAGCTTTTAATTCTGGGATGATTGTATGAATCTGAATGGTTACATGGTTTTTAGACATTCTCTATTTTATACATTTGTGTTTATTCATTCATTTATTTATTATTCATGGATTTATATATTTATTACTTATATTCTTTAATGATTTTTTATCCATTTTCTTATTCCAATTTTATCACCCTGCACTTATTTATCTTTAATGGGTTTTCTAATATTGATGCTTCTCATCATTATTTTACCAAGCACTTATTTTTTACTTTCCCCTTTTTTGTGTGTGTGTGTGTTCATAACTATGCCTTTTTCCATATACTATTTATGTGTGATCAGCATGTATTATTTATAGAGGTGTGCAGAGTTTTATTAAAGTTGCGCCTGCATTTTTATCCATGAGCTCTTTACATTTGCAGTGTGCTCCTTTACAATTTATGATTATTTATTACTGTTAATATTATTATCATTATTATGGATGTGTGTGTGTGTGTGGATATGTGTGTGTGGGTTTATATGTATATATGTATGCATATGTATGTATGTATGTGTATATATGTATGTATGTATGTATATATATGTGTGTGTATGTGTATATATATACATATATATGTATATGTTTGTGTATGTGTGGGTGTATATGTATATATGTATATATACATATATGCATGAGTGAGTGTGTGTGTGTGGGTTTATATGTATATATGTATGTATGTGTATATATGTGTCTGTATGTGTATATATACATATGTGAGTGTGTGTGTGTATGTGGGCGGGTGAATTAGGGACCTCTTTTTACAAAGATCCCCCCAGCGGGACTATAAATAGGGGTTGCTCACTTTTTATCCTTTCTCCTCCCTGTGCCTTACTCCATTTTATATTCATTTATTAGAAGTGTGTTTTTACTTAC
>JACYXH010000802.1:0-15000 GCA_026745465.1 Lota lota
GTGTGTTGTGTTCACGTGCGTCATGAGTGTGTATGTATGTCCTGGCGATGCTTCCGGCGTGTTTTCAACCAATCCGCTGTGATGGCGGGTCTAAATGACATTCTCTCTTCAGAAAGGCCTCGCTGACGGAACGCCTTGGTGGAAATCATCGGCATGTGAGCCGTTGTCTGGACGTGCTTGACTATTTTAATCATCGCTTTGTCTATTTTTACTGTCAGCGGTTTCTATGGAGACCAAATTGGCAGAGCGTTGTTATGTTGAGTTTGTGGCGCCGCGGGCGATCTCACCTTTGCTCACCTTCCTGCTGTGCGTTCACCTTCCTACCTGTGTTGCTGAATATAGAAATCCTAAAAGATGTTCATGTCTTTCACTGGGATCTCGAGGGCAGAGAGAGACCGAGAGCCGAGTTTCTCTTCTTTCAGCGAGCGAGCGCAGTCAAAGCGTGCTGAGGGCCAACATCAACATGCAAAGCAATTTCTGATAAAAAAATCTCTCACTCTCTCCTCTCTCTCTCTCTTCTCTCTCTTTCCATTCCACTTTGTCAGAGATTTGAGATATGATGTCAGGGGAAGATGTGATGTGATGCACCGCATTTAGCGAAAAGCATCCACGCTTCAGTGTCGGTGTTATGGTGCATCGAAGCGGAACAACAACTTATACAACATTTCGTTTAGTTTCTCTCACCCTCTGGGTTCCTTGGCTGAGCTGGGAAGCATTTATTTCTTTTTTTCAGGGTGGATGGTTGGTTGAAGCTGGAAGGTAAGAGTCAGTCAGACTTTGTTTCTCCTTTGGATCAAGCGAACAAGCGGCGCGGTAAGAGAACCAAGCCTTGTTTGCCAGGCGGGCGGCTGAGGAGTCCCTGCCGCCATTCCCATCACCCACACCCCCACACCCACCACCATCACCACCACCTCTCCCTCCCATCCCTCCATCTCTCTCTCTCCATCCCCAGAGAATAGCATGCCCTTTGCTCAAGCCATTCCCTATCCTTGGAGCCCATTGTTCTGCCGTTGCTAGGCGATTTCAGGGGCCCCCCAATTGGTCACCTTGGTTACAGGGGGGAGCCTGGGTATTTGGTATAGGGTCAGAGCTGACAGAGGTGACGTGGATCGGTGTGTGTGTGTGTGTGTGTGCGTGCTTGTTTCAGTGAGTAAACGAGGGAGACTGAGAGATAAGGAACACAAGGGACATTTCCACTGATTTGTGGTCCTGAATTCATTGTATGTTTCTTTCTGTGTGTGTACATGCGTATTGTATTTGTGTGTGCATGCGTGTATGTGTGTGTGTGTACTTGTGCGTGTGTGTGTGTATTTGGTTAGGGGTCAGGCGTGACAGAGCGGGCACAATGGGACAAGGCGTGACCAGCCCCTCCCTCGCCATTTATTACCCTATTGAGTCGACCCGCTCCCCTGCCCTAAGCCGGCGTAGGCCAGGAGGCAGGGAACTAGCTGTCAATCAACTGATAAAGGGGGAGGGGGCCAATAAAGGGACACTACCAACACACACACAGCATATTTTTATACACCCCCCCCCAGGAGAAAATAAAACCAAACGTCTCTACTTGATTAGGACGGAAAATCGAAGAATCACGCTGTGGGAAAGCACTCGCCCAGGCTGACGCACCTGCAGCCACCAGTCTCTTCTAGCCCTGTCCCTGCACTCTCTCTCTCTCTCTCTCTCTCTGAAACAAACAGCAGCCCTCTGTCTCTCGTCCTCTAAAACACACACCAGGGGAGAGCGTCTTTGTCTCCTGCTTCCCTCGGTGCCAGAATTCCAATCCTCAGTCGTCAAGCTGACCATGGCTGGCCTGCCCTGAAGAGCACTACAGTGGATTTCACAAGCCTACACACACACACACACACACACACACACACACACACACACACACACACACACACACACACACACACTACTCTACGCTATTGTTGTGAAAGCTGAAGCACTAATGAAGAGGGTGATAAAATTAACAAAATAGAGGGGACCATTTTTAGCAAATGAGCTTTTATTCAAATGAGTCTATTTTCCACTTAAAACACCCCCTTTTATTTCTTTCTCTATCTCTCAATTACACACACACACACACACACACACACACACACACACACACACACACACACACACAACACACACAGATTTAAAAAACCACCCAGAGAGAGCTTTTTAATTTTTATGTGTGTATGTGTGTGTGTGTGTGTGTGTGTGTATGTGTGTATATGTGTGTGTGAGAGAGGAAGCTGCATAGGCCTGTATTATGAACTTATGTGGTTTATACTAAGCCCTCAGAGGAAACCCAGGAATGAATGCCGACTTCATGAGCAAATATCTACTCTGTGTGTGTGTGTGTGTGTGTACATGCATGCGTGTGCATGCTTAACAGTGTCAATGATCATACATACCCTTTAAATGGCTTCCACCCAAGCACTTTATTTAGCACCCGGGCTAATAAAAACGCACACCATGTCTGTCTGTTAACCTGTCTTTCCTTTAAATCGTGTAAATCACAGCGTAGACTGGATGTGATGTGAACAATGTCTCTGTGTATGTAAGTGTGTGTGTGTGTGTGTGTGTGTGTCAACGTGCTCTGTTGATTACAGTAGATTACGGGCCAAACCGGGGTGTGTGCGAGTTGTGTTCGCAATACCTGTAATGATTCAGAAGACATGATGTTGAAAGCTCACCAGCTGTTGCTAATGACGATGGATGTCATTAGCACACGGCAGCCTGCCAGTGGTGCTGTGTGAGAGAACGCAGGGTGTGGGGATTCACTGCTTACCCACGCCTAACCCTTACCATAGCCACAACCCTAACAGCAACCCTAACCCCAATATTAACCCTAACAGTAAGCCTAACCCTAACCATAACCTAAACCTCTAGCACCAAGCCTCTCACCCTACCCGTAGGCATAACCCTCACAATAGTCCTTACCCTCTAACAGTAGTGCTAACCTTCTAACCCTAACCATTGCTATATTACTAACCCACTCCCACTAACCCTTACTGTAACACTAACCCTAACCTAACCCAGATCCGTACAAATAATACACTGCTGTGCGCCCGTGCATTCTCCCCTGCCCCGTCATGCATCCCAACCCTAACCTAACTAACAGCGACCCTACCCTAACCCCATCCCTAGCACTATGTGTTCGTACCACCAACACGCAGCATCAGCCGCCCCCAAACAACCAAACAGGGTCAAATGAGTGTAGAAAAACACAATAACAAGCAAAAATCGTTGCTGTACTCTGTTTTTTATTTATTTACTCAAAGCGCTCTGAACCGCATCGCCTGCACGTCGGTTTCAAAGCCCTCACGTTTTTAGTGTTCTTTTTTTCTCTTTTTTTACGACCGCCGCGATGAACGACTTTTCCCCCGTTCCTGCTCGCACGGCTCCTCTGGAAGAGTCATTAAGGAACCATTGACTCACTGAAGAGGCCTTGAAATCCATATTCATGAAAGCCATCAAAACAACTCATCGGGATCAACCATTGCATTCATTTATCGGGGCAGTGTTATGGGGGCGGTGGGGGTGGAGGCTGTATGAATTCATTTGTTTGTCCCTGCATTGATGTGGTGGTGTTGACCTCAGCCACAGAGCCTACTTTGCTGTCACTGACTCTGTTGGCAGAGAGCTAACCTTTCCTTTGTGGCCCGAGTTTGGGCCGCTAACCTTGCTTTGTGGGCCTGTGTGTATCGGGGTGTAGTGGGAGTCCCCTGCTCCATAAATCACTGTCCCATTTCAATGGCACACAACAACAAAGCCTTCATCGGAACCCCCCCCCCCCCCCCCCCCCCCCCCGATAATAAGGGTGCGTGTGTGTGTTTGTGTGTCTTGTCGTGCATGTGCATGCATACTGTGCAAGTGTGCATGTACACACACACACACACATACACACACATACACACATACACACACATACACACACACGGCTATGTGTGAGCATGAACTATGTGTGTCAAGCTTCTCTGCCTTAATAAGCCAATCACTGGTGGAGCACAGAGTGTATGTAAATTCATTGAGTGTGAGATGGGCATTATTCCATCGTTGTCCTCAGATGAATATTGCAGGCGGCAGCATGTGCTGGGTGACAAAACGCCTCATCGATTGGGAGGGAAGGAAGAGGAAGAGATAGGTTGAGGGAATGGGGTGGATCGCTGGTGTGTGGTGTGGAATAAACTGCAGGATTTCTGACGGTGTATTTCTGTGTGTTGCGTGCATTGTGTGTGTGTGTGTGTGTGTGTGTGCACGTAGGGTCGCAAACTGGCAACACTTAAAGAGAGATGGTGTGCCTTTGGAGAAGTGCTCTCATTTCAAACATAATTTATTTATTAGTCCCGTGTGTGTATCTGGGTGTGTGTGTGTGTGTGTGACACATGCACACAGGCACACACACAAACAGTTGCTCACGCAGGAGCACACACACACACACACACACACACACACACACACACACACAGTTGCACATGAAGGAGCGCACACACACACACACACCCACTAACCCTGGCTACTGGAAGATGTACTTGATTTGTGTGCGTTTCCTGTCAACTAGTTGTCCTGCGGCTATAGATACTATATATATGTGTATGTGTGTGTGTGTGTGTGAGTGTGTGTGTGTGTGTATGTACCTGTGGAATGCACATTTACACCGGGCATTCTAGCCATGACTTATTTGATTGAGAGAGGGCCTGGTGAGAATTACTAGGCTTGGTAAAGCAAACACACACACAAACACGCACACGCACACACACACACACAGAGTAACACTGTGAGAGAGAGAGACAGAGAGAGAGAGGGCTGGGGAATATTAGCGATCTTAGCAGAGCAAACAAGGGGATAAAGGGAAGGATTTCGACGGATCGGAACGGGAGGAAGCCGGAGGGGAGGGCGGGGTTGAAGGTGGGGGAGTTAAAGAAGAGGATTTCACCCCCTATTCCCTCCCTGGGTCCCTCCCCTCTGAACACACACACCCCACAGGCCCGGGCATGACAGGGGGGGAGCAGGCACTGGTGTAAGCAAAGCCTGTGTGGCGCTGAGTGCAGCCGGCTGTGTGTTTGCTCTGTGGGTTGTCTCAACATATCATTACTACTGTGCTCCGGAAGGGGACGGAAGCCTGTTTCTTTTTTTTTGCGGTGTCTACCTTGCAGACAAAACCTGACCCTCACCTCGCTGCAAACACTCCCTGTGAGTGTGTGTGTGTGTGTGTGTATGTGTGTGTAAGTGAGAGAGTGTGTGTGTGTGCTTAAGCGTTCCCGCCCCAGTGAGCTTGAGGTGTGCCCCCCCCCCCCCCCCCCCCCCCCCCCCCCGGAATCGGAATAAGAAAGAATAACAGTTGATGGACCCTGTGGAGTCGTGTTGTTTAGTGTGTAAGGTCTCAATCAATCACACACACACACACACACACACACACACACGGTCTGATGTGGTTCACTGATGGCCAGGCAGCTGGAGGGGTCTTTTACCAATGGTAAGGGAAGACCCACACACATACTCATACTAACATAAATGGACAAAGAGTTGGAGGGAGAGGACATGTATGGAGAGAGAGAGAGAGAGAGAGAGAGAGAGAGAGAGAGAGAGAGAGAGAGAGAGAGAGAGAGAGAGAGAGAGAGAGAGAGAGAGAGAGACGAAGAAAAAAAGATTGACATAGATAAAGGTAAAGAAAGATGGAGATGAAGAGGAAAAGAAAGAAAAAGGGAGAAAGACAGAGACAGGGAGTGGCAGAGATAGAGGGAGACATAAAGAGATAGATGTGGAGAGTTAAGAGAGAGGGAACGATAGAGAGAGACAGAGTGACAGATAGAGACTGAAAGACACTGGTAGGCGATATTGTTGTGGCATGCTGCAGTGGTTGTAATTACAGACGGAGAAGTAGTCTCTTTAAAAATGTACAGTGCAGATGATCTCGGTGGCGGGGTGTGTATTTGTGTGTGCGCACGTGTGCGTCTGTTTGACAACATGTGTGACACTATGTGCATGCAAGCCTGAGTGATGTTGACAATCCAATTGTATATGTTGCTACCTCTATGTGTGGACACACGTGTGTGTGTATGTGTGTGTGTGTGTGCGTGTGTGTGTGTGTCACGAGGCAATAGGATTCTTTGGGGGTGATGCCAGGGGGGAGACGGAGGACGAGAGAAGAAACAGAGGAGCCTCCAGAGGAGGCCATCCAGCATGGCCGCTAAATGTTGGAATAAAATATGAAATAATGGAGACCAAAAAAGAAATAAATGGAGGAAGGAGGGGGAAAAAATGAATGGAAACGCTCCCGGGAGCGGTGGAGTCGTAGAGAGGTGTTAAGTGCCTGGCCTTGACAATGGAGACGCAGTTATGAGTCTGAGGTTCACGTCTAGAAATGTTCTCATGGATCTGCACTCAGTGCTCGGCTGCCATTGTCTGACTCGCGCCGAGGTGTTGAAAAGGAAACAAGAGAGATAGCTGGGAGTTGTAGTCCCGTAATGATTAACATGGCGTGCGGAAACACAGGACGTAAATAGTAGGTGGCGATGCGATGGGTGTCTGAGCACGCTAAACCCCAGGAAGTGGAGAACCCAGAGTTAAGTGGAGCAATATCCTCTCGGCATTACCCTGGATTTGTGTGTGTGCGTGCGTGTGTCTGTGTCTGTGTGTGTGTTTGTGCGTGCATGCAGGCTCAGATAAATGCCTGGGCTGGGGCAGTGTGTTCCTCTACCAGCTCAGTAAATAGGTTGTAATGTTGGAGACGGGCCGGTGTGCTGCAGCCTCACATTGATCTGTCATTGACAGAGTTAATGAGCCTGGACATGAAGCGAAGACCCCCCCCCCCCTCCCCCCACAAAGACATCAAAGTGTGGCCAGTGGGACCGACCCCCACTGTGAGACCCCTCCAGGCACACCCCCCTCCCACCGGGGCCCCCAAGAAACCCTGCATCCCGGAGGGGGGGCTGGCACCAGCCCTGTATGTGGTCAGGTTCTTCAGCCCCCAACCCCCCCGCCCCCTCTCTCTTTCTCTCCCACTCTCCGTCTGTGTCTCTCTGTGTAGCGTTTAGCATGACAGTCCCGCTCCCCTCTGGCTGTGTGTTCAGGGGGACTGTGCCTCCGGAGTGTTTGTGCAGGGTTAATAGGAGACCAGGCGGAGAGCTGCACCTCCTTGTTAGCAGCAAACGGATCCCCAAAGTCCTCTCTCTCGCTCTCTCTTGCTCTCTCTGTCTCTCACTCTCTCTCACTCTTGCTCGCTCTGGCTCTCTCTCCCTCTTGGTTGCTCTCTCTGGTTCTTGCACTCTCTCTTTTTCTTTCTACCTCTCCTTATACCTCTCTCTCCCTCTTTCTCTCTGGCTGTCTCTTTTTCTTTCTCCCTCTTTCTCTCTGGCTGTCTCTTTTTCTTTCTCCCTCTCTCCCTCTCTTCTCCCTCTCTCTCTCTCCAACACACACTCTCTCTCTCTCTCTCTCGCCTCTCGCTCTCTCTCCCACCGCTGTTACCCACCTGCTGCTGGGGAACCCGCTGGCTTAGCACACAAATACTTGCATACACACACGCAGACACACACACACACACACACACACACACACACACACACACATGTACACACACGCAGACACACACACACACACACACACACACACACACACACACACACACACACACACACACACACACACATTACCTGCATGGAAATCTGTCCATCTTATATTAGACTCAGAATACAAAGACAGACACACACACACAACCACACATATGCACACAGACATGCAGATGCGCATATGCATACCGTTAGAACGCTACTCGGTAACCCGTTGGCTATCTGCCTTTTCATTCCTCTGTGTCAATAGCAAATAGGAGCAGGGGAAAAAGTAAAATCCCTGAGTAAATATTAGCCCAGGCAGACAAAAGCATTCCAGACAGCCCTGTCACTCTCACTGCTCTTCCTTCTTCCCCCATCTTCCTTACACACACACACACACACACACAGACAAGCGCGCACACATATGCACACACACACGCACACGTCACGACATACACACACACATGCACGGGCATGCACACACACACACACACACTGCACACACAGAAACACTGACACACACACATACACATGCGTAATCTCCCCTTCCTTTCCTTTTTTCCAAGGTCCCTTTTTTCAACAATCACCGAGACCTCTGGACACTCTCTGACACAATTTGGTTCTCCTCTCACTTGTTATGGCAGTGTGCGTGTGTTTATGTGTGTGTGCCTTATGTCCATGTGTCTGTGTTCGATTACTGGCTGTATTTGCCCTTGGTTGTTTAGATAAGTTCGGGCTTGGTTTTGTTCGCAGTCCAGATCTTGATTGATATGTAGGTAGATATTTATTTATAACGTTAAACTGTTTGTTTCCAGAAGGCCTGCGTTAAAACACAACCCAAACCTGGAGGTTCATGCACCAGTCACTAGGTGACACAAAGGCTAGTATCACTGTTAGAACCAGACAAGACCACATTTAGCTTCTTCTTTTTTTACTGAAACAGCAACCACTATGATTGTAGGTATGTATAAAAGTAAAAAAAACTAACAAACATAAAATATCATAATATTTAATTAATCATTAGTGATTCAGTATTGAAGGAATATATCTATATCGCAGAATAAGCCGATTTATATGTTGGATAAATACATTTGTAGTCACATATATTGATTTGAATTTATTAGAAATCCTTTTGAGGAGACGTTGCAGTCAAGCTTCCATGGAAACTTCCCATGCAGATTCTTTTGTCTTTCCAATCGAGTCTACTCCCTCCCTCCCTCCCTCCCTCCCTCCCTCCCTCCCTCCCTCCCTCCCTCCCTCCCTCCCTCCCTCCCTCCCCCCCATGCGGGTTCAGAGGTTGTCCTCATCCTTGTCAGTGGGTTCTAATGCGCCGGTCACGCTCAGGGCCCTCCCTGTCGGACACACAGCCCGGGGTCAGGGGTCATGGCTGGGGTGAGAGAGGAATCTTGGGCGGGGGACATCCGCTGGCCGTGCCCAGGCGTGTGTGTGTGTGTGTGTGTGTGTGTGAGTGAGTGTGTGTGTGATAATGTGTGCGTGTGTTTGCTTCTGTGTCTGTGTGTCTGCGAGAAAACATTCCTGTCTGCGCTTGTGTGTCGTGTGTGTGTGTGCGGGTGTGTGTCGTGTGTGTGTGTGCGTGTGTGTCGTGTGTGTGTGTGTCTTATGTTCATGTGTCTGTATTCTATTACTGCGTGTGTGTTTTCTCAGTAAACACCTCTGCTACACACCAGGGTACAACTTATTCAGCACGGGGCAGTATCCAGAGTGCAGTGGGGGGGGGGGAACTAAGAATAATATGTTGGATGTAGACACACACACACACACACACACACAATACCCTAGTCTGGGATATTCATTATTGTCTTCTGGGGCCTCCTTGTCTCCAAGGCCCAGAAGACAAAAGCACTGAAGTCCTGCATAGACACACTGGGAAGGGGGGTACTGTCAATGTATGTGATGTGTATGTGTATGTGTGTGTGTGTGTGTGAAAGTGATGATATGATGTGTGTGGACGTAAGATCTGAGCGTCTCTGACGGGGCCAGACAGGGTTTGTTGATCTATTGCCATCCAAGGGAAACACAAACTAAATGTATGTGTCCAGCACCGGCGGGAGATGATATATGGGCTCCGAGTCTGAGAGGTCAACTGCAGCCCTGAGCGGTCTCCCACCTCCTGGGCCTTTCATGTGGCTCTCTGATGGTTACCGGATGTTCCCGACATCTCATATAGTCTTTGAATGGTTAAGAACGAACGCATTATGCAGAGAATCCCAGTGCAGTGTGGGTTGGCATTGTGGTTGTTGTTGGACAAGGGGGAAAAAAACCACCCAAATCCTATTTTTCTTTTTGGGTTTCACTCACTTCTTGCTGATTATGTTTTTCCATCTGTGTTCCTGTGGTGTGTTGTGTTGTGTTCTATCCTCCCGTCCGTTGTTTTCAACGGACCCCCCCCCCCTACCACCACCACCACCACCACTGCCTCCCATGTCATCGTGGCTGTTTCTTTTCCCCTCCATCTTGTCGGTGGTGAGTTTTAATTTCATGGCCCCCTGCTCTGGCGCCATCCTCCTCGTTGTAGTGCCAACCGACTTGGTGAAACCACACCGATCACCTGGGGGGCCACCGTGCTGTCTAGGAACATAAGCGGGTACACACAAACGCACACACACACACGCACATGCACACACACACACACACACACGGAATCTCACAAACACACACACACAGTCTCACACACACACACACACACACACACACACAGTCTCACACACACAGTCTCACACACACACACACACACACACACACACACACACACACACACAGCACCAACATGGTCGCCTGCCCAGGGCTATTCGTTTGCCGCTGCTGCACCTCGCACAGCCGTTCAAAACTAGCCATTGAGATGTGTTCAAAGAAAACAATGAAAGAGGAGGAGAATAAAAAAAAAACACTGCATGCTCTAACACCGATATGGTATGCGCACACTTACAACACTGGCGTGATGTACAAACAATGAATATCATTCAGGGCAGCTCCAAATGTATCCCCTCCCCTGTACTTCCACTTATCCATCCAAGCTGTCAGGGAAAGCGGTGATTTATGTAAAGGTATCAGGCCTCATCTGGCTAACGATACAGCGCTAACTGTGTACAGGCATGCGTTCATTACTCCTAGCAGACAAGCCTTAAAACCCCCCAGGAGCTATCTGACTTTATGCTAATGCTGGCGCGCGGTGATGGATACGCTTCAGACCCCACAGTGCGGTTGATATGTTTGTCTCCAGGCACCGTTGTCAGGATGACTTACGATGATCACGTTAAAGTACGCCATCCCGGGCACCATTATATTTGATGCACACTTAAAAGACGGAGTTGAAAGTAAATTAGTGTGAACCAAATAGACTAGTGAGACGCTGGTCTTCGTACTTACGCACACTAATGGAAACAGAGAGATGTGTGCGTAATGTTTCTGTGAGCACCGCACCAGAATGAAAATAAATCTGATGTATGACCCGCTCTTTACAAAAATACACATCACATGTATTTGTATTCCCGCTAGATGTCCTCAAATGAAGACCGGGATTCAGACTTGAAAGTGATGCAAGTTGAAAGTGGACGAGTGTGCACTTGTGTGTGCCTGTGTGTATGTGTTCCCGTACAAGTGTGTGTGTGTATTTGCCTGCCCGTGTGTGTGCGTTTGTATGTGTGTGTGTGTGTGTGTTAGCGTACCCATGTGTGTGTGTATGTGTGTGTGTACTTGCACATGTGTGTGTGTGTAGCATGCTGTAAAGTACTACAGAGAGGGGAGAGGGGAAGGTGATGGAGGGATGGAGGGTGGTGCATAATCCCAGCCCGGGGCGGTTACCTCTGCAAGGGTTCATTAACTCTGCTGGCCCCCCTGGCCCTCCTCCTCTTCTCCCAGAACCTCATCTCCATCCCATTACCCAGCCACACAGCATCTGCGGCCTCTCGCACCTTCTGATAGGGGCAGACCTCTCCGTCACACCTTAACGCTCCTCACACAAAGAGACACTTGCAAAATGGTACCAGCGAGTACAATGGATAATGTATTGAAGGTTTTTTTTTACAATTTGAATTGGGGCCCGGGGAGAGCGGGGGTGTCTTTTAATGCAGTTATCATGAAGCCACTCTTGTGAGGACTCTTACTTTGAATGGCACACACGAGCACGATGGATAACGTGTTTAAGGGGTGCAGGGGGGCTGTCTTATTATACACTAATCATAAAGCACTCTCGTAAGACGCCTTACTTGTACATGATTCGATTGTGTGACCTTGCCATTATTATTAATACATGTATTATTGTTATCCTCCTGACATCTGCGCCTTTACAGCACAAAGGAAATCAAAGAGGGAATGTTATAATTATTTTGGAGTATTTTTGGTTTTGTAATAACTCAAATCTTCGGCAGATTTTTGTCATGCCGTCTGTGTTTAAAGTGGTGAAAAGGTCTTCATCATAAACTCCCTCTGAGCTCCACCATCGTGATGTTTACGGGGTAAAGTGGAGAGCAGGAGTAATTCTTTTTTAAGTAGAGTTTGCTCTTCTCGCCACTGGATGTGTGGGTGTGTTGTGTAGCTATGGGAAGCAGGGAGGGCATTCTGAGTAATATTCCCTGGGACAGAGTAAGCATACAGCATGGTCACACCGATGACCATTGTTGGCCGCTTTTTCTCAGGGCACTCACTCTCCCACCCACTGCATCACAGCTGGGACCACCGCTATTGTCCTGGCTCGTTCTCTCCCCTGTCATTCTCAGTGTCTCTCTTAGTCTCTCTCTCTCACTCTCATTCTCAACCTTTCTTTTTCTCTATCTGTCTCACAAACACACTCATCCCCACACACACGCACACATACAAACACGCACATGCACACACAAACACACACACACACACACACACACACACACACACACACACACACACACACACACAACCCAAAGGCTTAGTCACAATTCCAGCTGGGTACCTTTTGTCTCCTAGCAACCAGCACCTCTTCAATTTCTGGCCAAGCACTTCTTGTGTGGACAAAAAAAAAAACGATCCAGACACGCACACGCACACACACACACACGCACACACACACACACACACACACACACACACACATACACACCGTACATGGGCACACATAAATACATACACATTGGCCGTAGTTAGCGGCTGGCCAGCTCCTTGAGTGAAATTGAATCTGAAAGGGATCGATTTGAGCTATTAGCACACAATTACTGGCTTTTTGTCTGGAAGTAAATGAGAGAGCGAGAGAAAGATGCAGAGAAAGAGATAGAGAGAGAGTGAGAGAAAAGAGAGAGACGCCAATATGCTTTGATTGAGTTTTTCTTGATTTCTCTCTCCAAGTGTCTTTCTTTTCCAGATGACAAGCCCACACAGCTTCACAAAGCGTTTGACCTCTGGAGAATAACTGATTTTATCACAACTGTTTCCAACACAGTTCCTCACTGTGTGTGTGCGTGTGTGATTCCCATGCTTTTAAAAATAGAATTGAACTATAAACGAGTTGGTGAACTTCCAAACTTTTCATTATCTAATCACAACTCATATTGAAGTATTTATTAAGAGAAAGAATGGCAGGAATAAATATCATGAATACAAGTAGAAAATGTCTTTAGGACCTAACAATAAACATACAACATTCATAATGTTAGGAAATGGCACAAGTACATCTTTAAAGACAAAAGCCAAGAGAGGGAATGTGGACCCATTAAGTCAAACCGTGTGGAGACCCAGCGCGGAGACTCATGTATCATTCATGGAATATTTCTAAAGTCCTCCAGCAATCACCCTCTTATTTATTCATAGCACCGCAACGCCTCCCCTGACCTTTGGCATGTATATACACCTGTCACAAGGAGTAAGGTGCGCTTTTGCTTTCAATGTGCACAATCACAGATACATTTTTTCCTGATACGCACACACACGTATACACACGTATACACACACACACACATACACACACACACGCACAGAAAGTTCTGCCTTTGAGTTTGAAACTTGAAATTAATTTATACATAACAAGCAGTGTGAGATTCTTGTTGCTCCCTTTGTTCTATGTAAGCAGACAAATGCAGGCTGAATAAGGTAAAATACAACACACTGTGAAGCCAACCTCTCCAGGGGATTCATTATATTTGTGTTGGTTTGTGGTTAGCTTGACCTTCCTGTTTTTTAAGAATTAAATACAAAGATGAAAAATATTGTGCATAGTAAAGCACAGCACAGCATCGGTCGCCTTTGTATTGAGCAGACTTTTAGTTGCAAGAGTTACTGCTGTTCATAGTTCGCTCTTGCACTACTTAGAGCAACACCACACATATAACAGTGGCACACACACACACACACACACACACACACACACACACACACACACACATACACACACACAACTAAACATACACACACACAACTAAACATACACACACACACACATACACACACAACTAAACACACACACACACACACACACACACACACACACACACACACACACACACACACACACACACACACACAGGGTCTCTTTAGACATGCATGCATGTGTGTCCCACATCCTGTTTAAAATGAGGTGATGAATGTCCGGGGTGAATTGTTGACGTTTGTTGACTTTGCCACAATGCAGCGGCCCCATACATCACTTTCAGAAGGTAGGTGAGCCCCAGCCTCCCTCGCTCCATTGTTCTATACTCAATATTTATACTGGTGCCTATACCCCCCCCCCCCCCCCTCTCTCTCTCTCTGGTAGCTCTACCTCTCTCTCTCTCTCTGGCAGCTCTACCTCTCTCCCTCCATTTGTCTCCTGTGGTAAAACGAATCCCTTTGCTCGGAACAACGCAGCGTTAATTCATCACCTGGACATGACAGTGTTCAGGTACCTGAAGCGTAACGGTCGGTTCACGTACGCACACGCACGGTAAATGGGAGGTGGAGTTGCGCTTATACCTATAGTGGTTTATAGTGCTCTTTGGAACCCTTGTTCCACTATACTGGTAAAACTCAATGCAGAGAGAGAGACCAAGACAGAGACAGAGAGAGTGCGAGAGAGAGAAGCATGAAGAGAGATAGTTTGTAGACAGTAGACAGCTAAGGACAGAAAGCAGAGGCGCTCCAGGAAGCACAATCTTCCCTCAATGTTTTAAAGTGTTGTTTTATGCAGAACCAGTGTGTCCTTGACTGTGTATATTTAGGCGTATATTTTAGGCATATTTAGAAGCTAACCCTCCAGGGTTAGCTTCATGAGGGAGGAGAAGGTAAAGTATGTGCTGATTCCAAGATGTCACCTTGCCCCTGGCTTATTCCAGGCCTCCATCCCCTCCTATCCTCCTTTCTCCTCTCCTCTCATCTTATTTTCTCTCCTCTTCTCTGTTCTTCTCTTCTCTCCTTCTCTCCCCTCTCATCTTCACCCCAACCTCCTTCTCCTGTCCTTCTCCTCTCTCCACTTTTTCTCTCCTCTCCCCCACCCCTTCTTCTTCCA
>JACYXH010000802.1:20000-30000 GCA_026745465.1 Lota lota
AGTTAGCATTGAGTAGCACACTGTCGTATTTAATAGACAGACCACAGCCCATTAACTTGAGTTAATGAGTTGGCAATGAGATGCATTAACTTACTCACACAGAAATGAAAGCAAAGTCCTGTTTATAAGAAAACGTTTAACGTTATTTTTTTGGACTGAATTTAATTTGCTTGTTAAAAAAAGCAGGGAAATAGTTCAGTCAGTCAGTCTTGTGCATGTCTTTGTATGGCATGGCGTATTGTACATGTTGTAACTAGCTTACTGTCAGGGCAACTGTAATACAAAGTGGATTATACTTAGAAAAATGACAACTGGCGGTAACAGCCGGTTACTGTATTTACCCTTTTTTATAGTGTGGGGGGGAAAGTGGTAAAAAAAAAAGGAAAAAGAAGAGATACAATAACCGCTTGTGTTAACCGAGAAGGAAGTAATTGAAGTGGAGATCTGCTTTGCCGGGTGGCATAACTGTATCTCTACTGTATTCCAACCCAAAGGTCCCCCGGAGACAGCTATTTCCGTTTGTGTAGTTCTGGGACAACACTGTGTTTGTGTATCCCCCCCCCCCCCCCCCCGCCCCTCGCACACACAAACACACACACACACACACACACACACACACACACACACCCTCGCTGAAATCCTGTACAACGGCGGTATTAGTACATCAACACATGTCATCTTAGCGTTACTGAATTACGATCCACTGTCAACAGCACAAATTAACCGCTTGAAGAGCCAACAATGGAGCAGCGGTGGAGATTGCGAAATGGTTGCGCTATAAAGGAGGCCTATTGTTTCTCTGTTGTGTGTATTTGTATCTGTGTGTTAATGTTTATGCGTCTATGGAGATGTCTGTTAGCAGCTATACTATTATCCAGCTGTAGGCCTAGGATATATATATATATACGTATATATATATATATATATATATATATATATACAGTATATATATATATATACAGTCTTAGCATCAGCCTCCACACACACACACACACACATACACATACATGGTCACACACGGTCACACATGGTTACACACGGACTCACAAAGACACACACAGACACATAAACATTCACACAGACACGTAAGTTAAAACGTAAGAATCGCATGCTAGGATTAGCATTGACGTGAAGGAATACCTTATTCCCCTGTCTTGGCAGCCGATTTGTGGAATGAATTAACTCATTGGTCATGCATCTACAGTATGAAATCGTGTAGAGATTGAGATCAGGGGTTAATGATGTGTATCAGACGGGAACCAGACATTACCGTCAGCACGCTGCTAATCTCCAGCCCAGGCGCCTTGAGCTCAAAGTTGGATAAAGAGGGCTGATTCTGATAAAAGGCTCCATAGGGTTTATTGTTGTAGCACAAGCATATCAGCCATCAGTCCGGTTATATCTCAATACGAAAGCACTCTACTGACTTGACATTGAGTGAGTGCTGCCGTTACCTGTTGTACAGTTACATTACAATCACTGAAATGGCCAAACATTTCGAAGCAACGGCTGTACACCGATATTGGTACTACACACACACACACATACACACACACCTGAAAACATGTGTGTCGCCTCATCATTAGGGGCCACAATGGAAACAAGCTGTGATAGACATACGCCAAAGGAGCACCGGGGCTCCAGTAATGAACTAACTGCACTCACAACAAGGTGTGCACTGCATCAAGGTAAACTCAGACCAGGTCCAGGTCATTTAAAGCGCTCATACTTCAGATCTGGGAAATTGAGGAAATACATGCGCTCACTCTCTCAAGCAGTCCCTCACTCTCTCACTCAGTCCCTCTCTCTGCTATTGATTCAGGCACCTGCAATGAAAGGAACCTGGTCGGGCAGGCTAGGTGCAGGGAATAGGGCGACCAAAGCTGATGGAGCTCTGACATCATTACAACACTCCACAAGATGCTGTAGGGGGCCCCTCCATTAGCACTCGTGGTCTGATGGGGGGCCCTGAGCCATGCCTGGGCCAGGTCTGAGCCGTGCCTGGGGTACAGGCCGGTCAGCGTTATAATGAGTCTGAAGGGAAAGAGGTTGGTCCTGCAGAGTGGCCCACGGTGGCTCTGATCGCTTCTATGGGTGCCATTAAAAGACCCGAGCAGCTCCGCAGCCCGGCGTGAACAGAGGCTACAGAGGCTGCGGACCCCTGGCTACTTAGCCGTGTCTGGCGTCTGCCGTCGCGACGACCCGGTTCCCACAGATCTGATAACCCCTTGGACCCCCACACTCGCACCCTGCCAAACCCAGCCGGCACACAGGAAGCCAATTGCGAAGTGTAAATTGAGTGAAGGCACAGAGTAGGCCATATTTCTTGAGGTGTTCTTGAGGCTGTGATATATATTTTTTTTGATTTGTTGGTGCCATGCCAATTCGTCTTTGTGTTTTTTCCTTCGTTTCGCCGGTATGTGTTTGTGATGTTCAACCACCATTATATTCGAGTTTCAATAATACGTAGTGAAGAGGGCTGGTTGTGGCCAATATGCATCCCTTGTGGTGGCTGGTTTCACATAATCATCTGAAGGTATCCGTGCTTTCCCCAAGAAAACATCTCCGTCCAAAGTCATCAAAAAATATAAAATAGTCATATTCTCAAAAACAACACAGTCGGAGCTGAGCCTAGAAAATACCAGCGAGGGGCAACCACAGCCTGTGCAAAATACAGCCTGCCTTCCCACAGCAATGTCCTGTTTGCCGTTTTGAGAATGTGTAAATGCAGAAATGTAGAGTTGCTAAATTTAATATTGCTCTGGCTTTTGTAGGAGTTCAACCAGTCAATAAATCCTTAAGTAGCAGAAAGGAGTGCAGACCGCGTCCCGTAGCCTACAGTAATTATTCTGTTAAACGTGACGAGTAAACGAGAGAGCGCCAACCAGAGGGACAAAAGCACACAGGCGCTATGACGGCAAACAATGACTAGATAACAGTTCTGGCCGAAGAAGGAGAGAGTGCATTATTTCTCTTAGTTCTAGAAACGCTCCTTTTCGATTGCCAAATACGGTTGGAGAGCGACCTCCCACGACCCCGGCAGCATCTAATCCAATCAAACGCCACCGTTGGAGTGGAGGTCTACATAGAAATCCCGGCCAATCGCGTTATAGCGTGCTAATAGGATTATGGGAGTTTATAGTCTGAGGAATGTAACCCGGGTGTTTTTCATTTGACTCTCCACACACACACGTCTTTGTGTTCATCTCCTGTAAGTCTTGCCGGGCTAAAGTTACAATGTCTGAACACCGTCCATCTCTGTCTCTCTCTGCTCAGTTAGCTGCATCTCAAAAACCCCTGGCCTGACTCACAGAATCTCTTCCTGTTCCATAGGAACACACACACACACACACACACACACGCACACACACACAAAGACACACAAAGACACACACACACACACACACCAACAAATACCGCCCTGAGCATAGACCCATTATGCAAACGCTCGGAAATTAGATACACACCACAGCACACACACACCCTAGTGGGATATTGGTGCATAGGACACACATACACACGCACACACACACACACACACACACACACACACACACACACACACACACACACACACAAACACAGGGGTATTTTACAACACAGTAACTGTTGCATTGACCTGCTCAATGTTTCGGTTGTTGTTGGCCATGAGGTGAGGTGAGATTGCTCAGGGTTGAAAAAAAGGCAGTTATCCATGGAGCAGAGCACAGCGCCAGGTAGAAGAACAAAAGCATTCCTGCTATGTGGAGAGATAAGCGGCTCCAATATAGCCTGGGTGGCAGACTGACTCCACTTTCAACTCCGCACCCTGGCTCCCGTCGGGCCTGCTATCGCCATGGCAGCAACACCAAAGGAGCCGGAGGGGGTGTGTGGGGGGGGGGTCCTAGCTTGTTAGCTTGCGGCGACTATATGAACTGGCGGCGTTGGTTTGATGTTTGGCTTGGAAATTAACCTGTGAAATATGCAGGAAGGGGTGGGGTGGGTGTGGGGGGGGGGGGGGGGGGGGTAGGGGTGAGGGCACAGATATGTTATTGTTGAGTAGTTAGTTCACCAGGTTGCCAGCGAAGCTGTGTCGGGTTAAGATCACAGTGGTGACAGCAGATGCTAGGCAGGTCTGCCGAGGAGAATTCAAAGCTCAAGGGCAGAGTTGGACTGGTAAAATTAGAATGTGTCATTAGTCGTAATATTTATGAACTCTTTGAATGGGGGCCAGCTAATGGTGTGTGTGTGTGTGTATGGTGTGTGTGTGTGTGTGTGTGTGTGGTGTGTGTGTGTGTGTGTGTGTGTGTGTGGGCGCCAGCGTCTGTGAATCTCATTCTTGTGGGTTTGTGCTTTTGAACGGCAGCCAGTAAAAAGTGTCTTCCATGAAGCAGGAATGTGATGCTGTCAAGATGAAGGGATGAAGATTCTGTGCTCCGGGTTTATTCAAGATGCGTAAGGTGCTCCTTTTAATGGCAACCCCCCCCCCCCCCCCCCCCCCCCCCCCCCCCCCCCCACACACACACACACACACACACATAACGTCATACCAAACAAAACCACAACCACCTTTCATTTCTTTTCACCAAATTCCAATTTGTGTAGAGGCAGACAAGACCTGACAGGACATGGTTCACTGACAGGTTACGCATCACATTCTTGGCGGGTTCGAAACCGTGCTTGTGTTCATGTCATGCTTGTTGTGAGTGACTTGGGTGGATGGGTGGGTGGGTGGGTGGTGTTCCCTCTTGAATTCTGCGTATTCCAGCGAAACAACAACCCAAAGAGAAACACACAGCTCCCCCACAGCCCCCTATTTTAATTACTGCTCCATCATAAAGGCACCCATTCATTAGGGGGAGATTTCACAACACGACCGCCGCGGCACCGCAGTTCTCTCCCTTGTTTGTAGTCCCTCGCAAAACCATCGTCTGCACAATCCGCATCCCGCAGAACGTTCTGGAGAAGATGACCCCAGCGGCGTTTGAGAGCGGACAGAGAGCTAACGATTTGTGAATCTGTCTCGGTGGTTAGCGAATGCCGAGGTCTCATTTAAAAACGTTTTATGCATTAGGGTTTGTTTTTATGTTGTTCTATCGTGTGTGTGTGTGTATGTCTGTGTGTGTGTGTGTGTGTGTGTTGATGCTTGTGTGTTATGTGGTGTTAGAGCTTGTGTGTGCACATAAAGCGAGGCGACGTGAGTGATCAGAGTCTTCACCAGTAGAGATTTAGTGGTGTAGAGTTGCACTTTGTGTGGGCTCTGTCCTGCTAACCCTCTCTCCAGAGATGACCGTAAGTGCCCTGTTTATCTGGCTAAGGTGTGGGAAAGAGAGAGCTTTTTTGTGTGTTTGTCTGTCTGTGTGTGTCTGTCTGTGTGTGTCTGTCTGTGTGTGTCTGTGTGTGTCTGTGTGTGTGTTTATGTCTCCATGTGCTTGTGTTTGTGTGTGTGTGTCCTTGTGTGTGTTTGTGTCTGCGTTTCAATGTGTGTATTTTTGTGTGTGTGTGTGTGTATGTGTCCATGTGTCCATGTGTGTGTGTTTGTGTCCATCTGTGCGTGTATGTGTCTACGTGTGTGGGTAGTTTGCTCTGCCAGTGAGACCTCAGCCCTTCTAGGAGGTAGTGTGAGTGCATAAGAGGGGCAGTGCCTCTGTGAATGAGGTTAGCTCACCATTTAAGAGACAGGACAAAAGACCTCGCTAATTAAAACTATGGCTAATTGTGTTTCCCTCCCCTTACCCTTACCCTCTCTCTCTCTCACTCTCACTCTCTCTCTCTCGCTCTCTCTCTCTTTCTCTCTCGCTTCTCTCTCAATCCCCGCGCTCTGTACCTCTCTTCACACACATTTACTTTTTCAAATGCTTCATTTGTATCCAGCATTACGCCGTGGAGGGTACACTGTTTGCCACGCACAGCAACAAAATGCTCTTTGTCTGCTGTTGAAGGGATTTCTGAAGAGAGTGAGTCGGGGGCAAGTAACACAGAGAGAGAGAGAGAGCAGATTACAGCCTGTGATTGACTAGTGACTAATAGAGCTGCTGTAAAATAAGCCCTCCACCGTGAGTAGGGTTCTCTGGTTGCAGTCCCACATCTCAGGCCTCTGGCTCAGACTGCAGAGAACCAGAGAGAGGAGAGACCTAAACCACTCCAAGAGAAGTAGGAGTGGACAAATGAGGGCCAGGGGCAGGAGGCTCTATGCGTTTTTCTCCCAGCTAAAAGGTGGTGGGTTTGGCACTCAAATGTCCACCATCTACCCTTACCTGCTTCTGAATTACATAGGTTGCTTGGGATAAAAGCTGGTCATAAATAGTAAAAGATCCAGACTGTATTTGTATCTGTTGTTGTTGACCTGCGACCCATCCCCCGCAGGTTCTGCTCTTGTGTTTATGGGTAAAACGTGTCCTTTTGTTGTATGTGTGATTGGAATGAAAAACAAGAACACACACTGCCAAAGGGATAAAAGTGGATGCCACCCACAGTGGTGCAGCCGCTACACAGCTCTGGTGATCCAAGCCACATGTGACGCTAGCTTCAGGCTAACACACATGTGTGGCTATGAGTCAAAAAGATAGGAGATGCTTATGACGTTTTTTTTCTGTGTTTTTTTATACAGAGATCTGAGCGAGAACTTCATCCAGTCCATCCCCAGGAAAGCCTTCAGAGGAGCCACCGACATCAAGAACCTGTGAGTAGGATCTGCATGGATGGATGGATGTGTGGGTGAATGGATGGTTGGATAGATGGGTGGGTGAATGGATGGATGGATAGATGGGTGGGTGAGTGAATGAATGGATGGATAAATGGATGGATAATGGAAGGGTGGCTGGATGGATGAATGATAGTTAGCTGGATGGATGGATAGATAGATAAATGACTGAATGAATGGATGGATGAATAGAAGGATAGATTGATGGCTGAATGAATAGACCGATGTCGATGGATGGATGGATGATGGAAGGGTGGATGGATAGATGGGTGGAAGGACACTCACACACATACACCAACACATACACACACACCAACACAAACCATGGAATTATCAGAAATCAACTGCATGGAATGGTTCAACAATGAAGCACAGTCCTTGACATTTTTCTGACATTGTAGCACCTCTTCATTTCAGGTCAGCACCCTTCCAGAAAATTCATTTGTAAAACACTTGTATAATTGCTCATTATCTCTGTTTATCTCCAGGCCTTGCTGGGTGCATAACTCACCTCTGTCTTGCCAGCTATTTAATAGCTCTTTTAAACAAGACACACACACACATACACACACACATACACACACACACACACACACACACACACACACACACACACAGACCACGTCAGCGTTATATGAGCTAAGATGACTACATACCTATTGATTTAACATTACCCATCAGTGCTCTGCTTCACATGCCTTCATATGTATGTATGTGTGTGTGTGTGTGTGTGTGTGTGTGTGTGTGTGTGTGCGTGCGTGTGTTTGTGTGTGTGCGTATGTGACTATGTGGGTTTGTGTGCGAGTGAATATAAGTGAACATCTGAGAGAATGCATGCATATGTGAGTGCAAGTATGCACGTGTGAAAGCCTGCATGTGAACGTGCATGCATGCGTATGTGCAGAGTGTCTGAGGTAAGACAAGCCTAACTGTGTGTCTCTGTGCTCTCCCCCTCCATGCGCCCTGCAGTCAACTGGATAAGAACCACATTAGCTGCATCGAAGACGGGGCCTTCAGAGCACTCAGGGGCCTGGAAGTCCTGTGAGTATATCCGTAGTTTCTGCAAGTTTAGACACAAAACACAGCATGGTTATTAAAACCGTCTCCTTCCCTGCAGCCTGTAGCGTTTCATTACAGCACTTAGCCAAATGAAGATGTTGTGTTTTGTCCTGCTAATAAACCATAACTGATATACACACAAAAAGGCAGACCGGTAATTGCTGGATCCACTGTTATTACGCTGGAGGTCCCAAGAGGGGGCCCCTCCACAGGGCCCCCCGTCTCTACTATTTGGGGCCCTATTAACTCATTGTCTCCACATGATGGACAGCAGAGACCTCCTCCATCACCTCAACACCCACCCACACACCCCTCACTCTCTTCACCCGTTGTCCCCCCATGACACCCGCCACGATGAGGGGAGATGGGTGAGGGGGTCGCCAACATCTGAAGATGACGGCTGAGGTGTTTTTTTTCTTTTCCTGTCATAGAGCTAAAATGTACCAGCCGCCACCTCCACCTCTCCACCCACAGACCCCCCCTTGTGTCCCCTTCCTCCTTCTCCCTCACTCGGAGGAGACTGTCCCTCTCTCAGTGGGCAGTGGCGGTGGTGACAATGTTTGGTCGCTCTGTGGGCTTTCTTTTCCGCGGTTTCGATTAATCATCGCTTGTCAACGCTGTTGATTACAGGCTCTCCACCTGAAACAATGGAGAGGGGGACCGGGGGTGGACAAAGGGAGGGAGGGGGGGGTGAATTTGACAGCTTTGTTGTTTTATTTTGGAATTTCTTTTACAGGGGGGAGGAGTGGGGGGGGGGGGATGTATATGATGAAATACTTTGATTTTATCCCACCGTCTGCCGTGCATGTGTGTGACGGTGGGATGAATTGCAGATGTGGGATGGTTGGGGGGGGGGGGGGGGGCTGTCATAATGATGTACATAAGGGCCGTGTGTGTGTGGCGGGGGAGGGGTTGTTTGTGTAGTTTTTTATTTATTGTATGTATGGTCTTGGGTGTGTGTGGGGACGGGTGAGGGGAGGGTTGTGGGGGGAGGCAGGTTGGGTTTAATTGAGGGTCAAGTTGAAATATGGTGTGGAGTTATTAGACTGATTGAAGTGATCTGCGTCCACCCACTGCAGCTGATGCCCAGCGTGTGTGTCTGTGTGCGTACGCATGCATGTGTGTGTGTGTGTGTGTGTGTGTGTGTGTGTGTGTGTGTGTGTATATGCACATATGCGAGCATATGGGCTTTTACAGCATATGTGCAATAATGAACATGCTTGTGTATTGGTGCACCCATATGTTTACCTACACATGTACGCTATTGCACGTTTGTGTGTGTGTGTGTGTGTGTGTGTGTGTGTGTGTGTGTGATGCTAGACAATCACAAGCGACAGACTCTGCGTGGGTGGTGGGAGGGGTTTCCCATATGTGTGGATAGACGTGTTACATTCCCAGCGGGATGCCACAAAAAATGAAAGGGAGAACGAGAGAGAGAGGGAGCCTGAACAATAGAGAGAGCCTGATTAAAAGCCCCGATGTGTACTCGCTCTACCTTGCTGTACCTCATTCTACCTTGCTCTCTGCTGACTGTGGCGCCGTGTTCTCGCCTCTACAGAACACTGAACAACAACAACATCAGCAGCATCCCTGTCTCCAGCTTCAACCACATGCCCAAGCTGCGCACCTTGTAAGTAATGCCTATGATAACCACACACACGCACGCACACACACACACGCACGTGCACGTACACACACATACACACACATAAACAAATACACACCATAAGGACTGAAAACAACCTACAGTACCTTTATTCCAACCTATCCCCCCTCCCACACACATGCACAACCCCCATGCTCCCCAGGACCAAGAACAACCTACCAGCCCCCCAAAGCAATCTACGCCCACCCATTCCAACTGGGTTCACCACATCACATGCATCAGAATAGCACGCAGCTCCCCTATGCATTCTTCCCCTCCACATACACTCTATAGCAGAGGAGAGCCCGGAGTAAACACATTTCCATGGGGTTGGCCTGAGCTAAATAGCTCTGGATGGATGTTGCTTATCCCAGGCAGGTCCTGGGGACCCAGCCATAGCCACAGCGCTGAGCCACAGTGGGGTCTGTAGCCGCGCCAGCGCCCATTATCATCCAACACACAACAACAACGGGACCCGCGAGACGCACATATCCCTTAAAAGACTTATTGTCTGTGTGTGATTACTGGATCTGGAAATTATGTATGAATTAAAACTATTATGTTTGCTGGCGCTGCCAGAGACACAACTTTGCTGTTATTGCGGTGACATCTTG
>JACYXH010000802.1:37500-55000 GCA_026745465.1 Lota lota
TTTTCCCTCCAGCTTTTCTTATTGTTTTACTGTTCTGGTGAAACTCTCGCGCCTAGGCTGCTGCAGCATGGCAGACAGGTGGTGGGGGAGGTGGGTCGTTAGGGGGGGGGGGGGGGGGGGTTGATGGAGGTGGGTGGAGGTGGGTGGGGCTGGCCTGCTTCTGCTCAGTAACTTGGCACATTAGGGCTGATCTTCTCTTGAAGTTCATTTTAAAATCAGTTTCAATTACAGGAGAGGCGGGCTGCTGGGCATCAAGGCCGGGCTAATGACCCGTTAATGAGCCGCTTGGAAAGTCACACATGCACGCCTACATGCACGCGCACACACACAAACACACACATCACACACTCAGTACAGTCAGACACATACACACACACACACACACACACACACACACACAAACACACATCACAAGCGCATTACAGTCAGACACACACACACAAACACACACACACAGAACAGTCAGATATACACAGACACACAACACACATCACACATAAAGTCACAAACTCGCCTCGTGCAAACCATGCAAACGCACGTCACGACACACACTGCCCTCATTACGAACAAATAGGAGCTCCACAGCCTCCGTGCCTCTCTGCCTCCCTGCTCTGTTCTAATGAATGCCAGCTCTGTGTTGTGTTTATGGGGGTATGGGGGTGGGGGGTGCAAAGCCAGGGACTGTGTTGTGAGACGGGCGGGTGGGTAGTCTAAACTCAACCACAACACGTTATTACACAGTGTTAGTGTCTGTCTGCAATGATCAAACTAAATCGTAAAGGTCTGCCACCCTCTTCTGCCTCCTCTTCCTCCTCATCCTCCTCTTCCTCCGACCCAACACTGTGGTACTGCCATCCCATTGTGACTCATACATGCACAGAGCCATATCACCATGTGTGGCATCATGTGTTTCTCCCCTTAATGAAAGCCATGCCGAGAGCTGCTTAACGAAGACGATGAAAAGCATTGATTGGAATTACACACACACACTCACACACACACACACACACAGATGGAGCCATGAGCTCATGGATTAAGGTGCATGCACACATGTGAACCCATACACACACTTACAGAAGGTGTGCCTGCAGGCAAATTTCCTCATTATAATAGCAAGACACACACACACACATGGTCTTGTCAGCCTTTTCTGATGGATTGGGTCAGAACCATTGATTACCCATCTAAGGGCTACTCTGAGAGATTGTCTCTTTTACTTTTGTCCCAGTCTGATTAGGTGGAGCCTGTCCTTTGTTGATTGGAAGGATTTAACCTTTGCATGTATTGATCCAGAGGAGAGGGAAGCCTCGAAGCCTGGACTAAAAGCCTGTCAGCCCCATTGTCCGCTTGTCAGAGTGTAACATCTCCTTCTCTTCCCCTCCTTTCATTCAAAGGCACTAAGACAGTGCATACATGGACACACACTCACACGGACACACATGTAGGCAGGCGATCCACGCCAATGCAAGTAGGTAGGCACAATAAATCTCACCGTTTGTGGAAAGCAGCAGACTGGCTTGGAGCAGCAGATCAGCTGATGAGAGAAGGAGCTAAAGCCACTTGGTCTGGTTCTACCCAGCATGCCTCATGGTTGCGGACTGGGCCACCACAGCGCTGTCACACCGCCGTAAATCCACCCAGACACTGGAACAAACCGCCACACAAACAGACAGACAGACAGAGAGAGAGAGACAGAGAGAGACAGAGAGAGAGAGAGAGAGAGAGAGAGAGAGAGAGAGAGAGAGAGAGAGAGAGAGAGAGAGAGAGAGAGAGAGAGAGAGAGCGGTTGGAGAAGGTGAGGGAGAGAGAGAAGGAGGGAGAACATGGCCACCACAGGAATGTGTGGTGGTCTGGAATCACTGCTATCCTGGGAATGCCGATTGTGCGCCTTGCTCCGCTATCGCTGCATACAGTATGTGGTGCCCCCCCCACCCCCCCCACCCCATCTCTGATGAGACACATTCTTTCATTGAGAACTATGGAAGCCCAAAAAGTGCTTAGGGGCCGTGGTTGAATGACTACAAAAATATTTACCCCCCACGACCGGACATTCACATTTCAGGCAAGGGGGCGGTTAAAACCGTGAGGTAAATCTCAAATGTCTTCAATAGAAAACTTTAAATCATGTATGAGCGGGGAGAGCCTGTCCAACAGAATCACACATGTAGCAAATGAGCCGAGAAGTGAAATCTATCAGCAGACTTTCTTCGGGTGAGGCCTGATGGCGATGTTGGAACTACTTCTCGTTCTCCTGTGGTAGGAAACAGTGTTTCTACAATATGAAGGAGAAGTAACCAGCGGCCGCCGACTCTGCTCCATTGGCCCTCCCTGCCTCTCTGACTGGGACCCATGTTCCCCCTCTGTAATACACACACACATACACACACACACACACACACACACACACACACACACACATACACACACACACACAAACGCACACACACACACACACACACACACACACATCACTCATTAACAATATGTCCACACATACACTGGCTGGCTCCAGTTCTCCAGTTAGGACCGGCTGGCTGTGAAGTGGTGTGGGGGTGGGGGGTGGTGGTGGTGGTGGTGGTGCTGGGGGGACCCTGACCAGACTGCCCCTCCCCTGGCCCCCGGGCCCCGGGGCCTCCTCCCTGAGGGCCCAGCTAAGCCCTGTTAAGGACACTTTTAAAAGCTGTGAACTGACCTGCAGATAAACAGCCCTCTGCCAGACGCACCGATGGGATTAGGGCCCAGAACGGGGGTGTGGGCCGGCTGTAGTGGGTCATATATACTGTTGCAGCCAGACACACACACACACACACACACACACACACACACTCATGCAAACTCATACACACACACACACACACACACACATGCACACACACACATGCACACACACACACACACACACACACATGCGTACTTACAGCATGGGTCACTAATGGTTTAGGATGTGTGTTTCCCCCGGACCATCTGAGACGGATTAGGGCCGCTGACTCCCAGCATTTCCGCTCTCATACTCAGTGTTTGTGTGTGTGTGTGTGTGTGTGTGTGTGCATGAACTGAATCATGTCCTGTCTATCATGTCATATTCTGATGTTCGTCATTTACCAAAGTATTTTGTTATGTTGCTTAAAACACAGAATATAAACTGTGTATACACTGTACGGAAACTTGTATAGGACTTCCACACTTTAGTCTGGATAGGATCGGATTACAACATTCGACATGCAAAGGAAATGTTTAAGCAGAACAGATAAGATCACTCTCACTGATGGCTGAGACAGCTGTGGTATGCGGGCTGCAGTATGTGTACAGGAAGTCATGAAATGTAATGTAATGTACTGATGGACCACCAAAACCAAGCCAGACCCCCAGACCTGGCCCTGACTATAACAGCACTCTGTGATTGGTTGATTGGCTGTGTGTTTATTGGTTCAGAGGATGTTATGACTGTCCGCGCCTGGCCTTATTACAGTGCAGGAAAAGTCTCCAGAAAACGTAATCAGGCCCATCACTGAGGGTCAAAGTTTAAGGCTGATCGCTCAGCCATGTTACCGCGGAAAACCTTGTTGTTTGGTTAACTGATGCTATCTCACTCTCGCTCTCTCTCTCTTGCGCTCTCTCTCCAGACGTCTGGAGCAGAACGGGATCAAGTCGGTTCCACCTGGAGCCTTCTCGCCATACAAGAAGCTACGCAGGATGTAAGTACCTGATCCCCACTTGTACCTGGGGGTTAACTTAATCTAATCTGTTCTATACATTCAGTTAAGAGACTCTTTCATCCAAAGCAACTCACAGTGATTGTGTAGAGCAGGTCAGGGGTTAGAGATGCCATATAGGTAGACTGTGGATATTGGGGATTCGATCACAGAACCTTCCGAACCAGAGGCCATTGACTTAATCCCCTGGAAGTGCAAGAAGAACCACCAGTAGGAGTGCAGTCCTGGGCTTGGGAACCTTCACGGTGTTTACACAAAGCCCCACAAGCTCTCATATTCTTCTGGTGGCTGCAAGGCCGGGTCCATGTTTAGCAGGCCCTCATATACCAGCTCCACCAGGGATAATAACCCTTCTCTTCTTACACTGCATCTCACCAGGGTTCCTCTCTTCCCTGGGGCTAGTGTTGGTCAGCACTGTTTATACAGTGTGTCACTGTGTATTCCTGTGTGTGTGGGTGTGTGTGTGTGCGTGCGCGTGTGCGTGTGTGCATAGAGCTCTTACTTAACATGGGCAAAGTGTAAACTGCGGCTGGGGATGATGGTGATGATGATGATGGTGTGGGGAGGGAATTGGTAAGTGTGTTGGAATGAGGGGTTGACCTTTTTTTTTCTCTGCGGAGAGTTACCAGCGACAAGGCTGGTCGTTGATGCTGAGGGAGTTGAATTTTGTTATTTGATTGAATTCTTATTTTTTCGCCGGTCCCGCCGTTTTACCAGTCAGCCAGTCAGCCAAACCCCTAACCACCAGCAGCTGGTGCTGACAGACATGGGGAACAGGAGGACAGCAGGGGAGGTCAGGCAGTTTCTCTGGCTCCACTGGAGGACTGGAGACGGCTTTCCTTTTTATTTTCCTACAGGTTGAAAAAGGTTTAAAAGAATACTGTTCAGACAGCGATCATTCGCTATGATAACAAATACAGCATGTTTCTGGAGAGCAAAACACCTGATTCAATATCCTTGGAGCTGGGGGTTAGATATTAAGTTGCATTCAAATTGTAATCACATTCATTGAAGGATATCATTTGAAGGGTAACCCCTTCAAAAAGAGGGTCACAAAGTTAGAAGGAGATAGCTACTTGACCCCCATCACATTGAGCAGTGTATAAACCTAGACAGGATGTAGCCATCATTGGTCATACAAGCCTCACTAGAGCTGACACTCTTTCCTGTTAACTCCTCATCTGTCTTGACTGGCAGAGAGGACTTCCTGTAGGCACAGACACAGCGTTCTGTTGAAGCTGCTTTCAGAAGCAGCGATGCATGGCTGCACGTGTGTGTGTGTGTGTGTGTGTGTGTGTGTGTGTGTGTGTGTCTGTGGTGTGATGTTGCTTCAGCTGGCCCTGTGCCCCTAGCAGGCCCTGGTACACAATCCACATTGTTGTCCGACGGCACTGGTAACATCATGATGGATATGTTTTACTCTCCACGGGCCGGAGATGTTTGAGTCAGCTGAAGCCATGAGTGTAAAAACTGAATATATTCACACATATGTGATTTTATTTCACCGCCACTCCCCTCCCCCCTTGCCTGCTTATTCTGCAGGGTATTTTGTGTCGAAGCACTTTGACAGAGAAATGTTGAATGATAAATGAATGTGAGAAAAGTAAAGCTATATATAGTATATACCTTCAAGCCTTTGAATGTGTGTGTTCGTGTGTGTGTATGCATTCATGTGTGTTTGTGTGTCTGTGTGTGTGTACATGTGTGTACGTGTGTGTATGTGTGTGTGTGTGAAGGCATGTGTGTAATGCCTGATCTGAGTCCTGCTGGTCTTCTGTCCCAGTAAACATGGAGTACAAACGTTCTCTCTCACCTTGTCCTGGTTTGGGAAAAGAACACATTGGCAATTCCTCTAATGACACTGCTGCTGTAACAGCCTAACATCAGGAAGTAGCAACGCACACACACACACACACGCACACACGCACATACACGCACACACACACGCACACACACACACAGACAGACAAACAAGTGCCTGATGCAAGCCAGCGAAGATGTTGGCTCTATCCCCAAGTTTGCGTTTCCTGGAAACCTCAGTCCTCAGAAGACAAATGGGCACTTATTTGACTGTTAGCCCTAAATGAGAAAATATCCCTCTTCTCTACCACATGAACATTTTCCTCCAAAGGTATCCAGTCAGCAAGAGTTCACAGCACACACTCGATTAACTGTCTCCAACTTCACCCCCCCTGTCTATCGCTCTCTCTCTCTCTCTCTCTCTCTCTCTCTCTCTCTCTCTCTCTCTCTCTCTCTCTCTCTCTCTCTCTCTCTCTTTAATTTGCTCACTGGCAGACTGAGAGAGAGAGAGAGATGTAAAAAGAGATAGTGAGAGAGGGAGAGAGAGCGAGAGTGGTAGAGAAACATCTACGCAAATAGAAGCTCAGACTCTGTGGTCATGCTGCGGGTGAGGGCCTGTGGATCCTATTAACAATAGGCACATTTAGAGACAGCCCTGGATCCCTGGCCCGCACTCACCCCCCACACAGACACTCATACAACACACACACAAACACACACACACACGTAGAGAAAGACATAAGACAGTGCTGACTGATTGGCCACAAGCAATAGGAAGTACATGTTAGGACTGGCTAAAAGCCTTCAGTGGGACGCACCACTGAGTATGCGAGTTGCCTGGAACACATCCTTCGTCTACTCACACCACATTTACCTCTATCCATGGTGGCCACCGCCAACACCACCGCCCCTCTCTCTCAGGGGCTAACCAGACCCCACCACGGGGCCTGGAGAGACTGTATGGTGGTGGGCGCTCCGTCATGGCTCCTCTGACACCCACCCACCCACCCAGTGGCTGTGGGGCATGGGATGACGTGACAGGGTGCCGATGAGGGCCATGGATGGGTCAAACCTCCCACAGACATCCAGCCAGCCAACCAGGCCTCATCCCTCGCTTCACTGCAGCAGCCCTGCTGGGTCCATTCTGTTTGTTGGTTGTTGTTGTTTGAGTTGGTTGGGGAGAAAGATGTTCAAGTTTGGCTTGTGAATGAGGAGAAGAGGGAGCCGAGGATCACTAGAAGAATATAATGATGTGATTATGTTAATATGTCTTTAAACGATGGAACTACAATCTCATGGTGTTTTTTGCTATATATTTTGGGGCTGGTTGGTTCTGGCTTCAAATCCCCAATGGCCACAGTCTCAGCCGGTCTGTAGGTACCCTGGAGCGAGGTTCCTAACCCCGCTAAGTTGAAGGACTAGTGAATGTATTGACTATGTACTGACTTCTATGTGTTTTCTATGTTATTTCCACACAGAGACCTGAGCAACAACCAGATCTCAGAAATCGCTCCGGATGCCTTCCAGGGCCTTCGCTCCCTCAACTCTCTGTAAGTAACACCACGTCCCGCTGGTTGCCTTAAAGGCTGTGTGTGTGTGTTTGTGTGCATTTCACTACGTATGATTGGCACTTCCTATATGACAGAAGGGTACATTGTGTTGTGTTTTTGTTTTCAGCGTGCTGTATGGAAATAAGATAACTGAGCTGGCCAAGGGGGTGTTTGACGGCCTCTACGGCCTGCAACTGCTGTGAGTAGCCAAGCCCGCCCTACACAAACACACACACACACACACTAGACGCACACAAACACACACACATATATATAACCTCAATAATACATGCATTTATAATGCCAGACTCTATAACAGTCTGTCCTCCCACATGCGTTTTTTGTTACCTTCAAATGGTTGATGGTTTTTGTGGAGGGAATGTGTAATGAAGGAATGCATACAGAAATGCTGATGAATACCACCTTTTTCCCCCGCTCTTTCACTGTATCATTCTGTTCTCCTTCCATCGCATTCAATCTCTCTCTCTCTCTCTCTCTCTCTCTCTCTCTCTCTCTCTCTCTCTCTCTCTCTCGCTCTCTTTTCTCCCCTCATTTGCTGTCTCTCCCTTTCTCCATCTCTCTCTATCCCTTTCTCCATCTCTCTCTCTCTTTCTCTATGTGCCTCTTTGTCTCTCTCTCGCTCTCTCTATGTCTCTCTCTCTATGTCTCTCTCTCCCAGGTTGCTGAATGCCAATAAGATCCACTGTGTGCGTGCCAACGCCTTCCAGGACCTGCAGAACCTCTCTCTGCTCTCACTGTATGACAACAAGATCCAAACCGTCGCCAAGGGCACCTTCACTTCATTAAGAGCCATACAGACCCTGTGAGTCACTCGCTTTGCATGGCAGACGCATACACACACACACACACACACACACACACACACACACACACAGACAGGTTATGACTGCACACTGAGCTGTCCCCATAAAACAAGCGCAAACACTTCAAGTTTGTTTACTCACGAGCTGCTCTGATAATATAGGAACGAAGGAATGAGGTAAAGACAGCGGTAAATCCATCATCTTCAAAGCACACACACACGCACACACACACACTCACACACACACTCACACACACACACACACACACACAATTGAGCATGCACATGCACAGTGCAGTCCTGCGGCCAGATGAAAGACAAAACAGACACCGGCAGCCGTCTCCATCATTGTTAACTTACTCACCGCTAAGCTTCGGCTTTCCCCTTCCATGTAAATACTGCTCTCTTGTGTTCCCTAAATATAATCCAGTGGGCCGCACTGTAATTGCTTTTCACTTGTCAATATTTTGCCATGTGGTGTCGATGACACACCATGTGGTTTCTGTGAAACACGGTTGAAAACATTTAGAAAATGTCCGGACCAACAGTTTCTGTTCACCTCAGAACAAGTCATTTGAACAGAATGTGTGTGTGTGTGTGTGTGTGTGTGTGTGTGTGTGTGTGTGTGTGTGTGTGTGTGTGTGTGTGTGTGTGTGTGTACACACACAATTCTACCCTAAATACGTTTTGGTGGTCTGGATTGTTAGGGAAGGATATAAATAGTGTTGGTTTAGTAATGTTCAGATTCAACACATAGTCTGGCCGGCTAAAACACAGTGCATGGGTATACATTCTACTAAGAGAATGTAATGTCTTTATTCTTAATTAGTGCATCATAGTCATTATATGATAAAAAAAAAACAAGAACACACGAACAAAAGGGAGATGGCGTTTTTTGTTTGTCAGGTTCATCTTGTAACATGTACATTTTATCCTATAATGTTTGATGGTGGCCTTCCTTCCTCTGTTTTCTATGTAAAACTCTGATGTCCTAGATCACTTTAATAACACATGTGACTCCATCTTTTCCTGCCCTCCCCTTTTTCACGGTTTCCCTTCCTGCATTTATATTTACCCTCCCCCCCCATTCCACCACCTCCACCTCCACCTCCACCTCCACCTCCACCCCCACCCCCACCCCCAACCTCACTCTGTAGTCACCTGGCCCAGAACCCCTTCATCTGTGACTGCAACCTCAAGTGGCTGGCGGACTACCTGCGCTCCAACCCCATTGAGACCAGCGGGGCGCGCTGCGCCAGCCCCCGGCGCCTCGCCAACAAACGCATCGGACAGATCAAGAGCAAGAAGTTCCGCTGCTCCGGTAGGCTTCACGTGGCGCTCACGACTTTATCTCACTTCCATCTCTCTCCTCCTTTCTTTCTTTCTTTCTTTCTTTCTTTCTTTCTTTCTTCTTTCTTTCTTTCTTTCTTTCTTTCTTTCTTTCTTTCTTTCTTTCTTTCTTTCTTTCTTTCTTTCTTCTTTGTTTTCTTTGTTTGTTTGTTTCTTCCTTCCTCCTCTCGTCAATGCCCTCCGTCTTGCTCCATTTTGTTGAGTTGGATTTGCTCCTCTCTTTCTCTTTTTAGCTTCTCTCTCTCATCGTCTGTGTATTCGTCCATCTTTTACTTCTTCTTCTTCCCGATGTTGATCAGACGCCAAGTCTAGACGAGTCTCTCTCTCTCTCTCTCGCTCTTCTCTCTCCCCTGCTACCTGTCTGTGTGCCTCTCTCTCCATCACTCTGATCATCTCTCTCTAAATCCACCTCTCTGGTTTTGTCGGCTGCCAAAACTGACTGTCTGGCAGGCCTTGCTTCCTCTCATACCCCCGCACCAACACCCTCCACCCGCCCACACCTCCACTGGCTAGCCTCACTCAAGGTCCCCCCCACCGTACCCACTGCACACACACTATTCTGTTTATACGCCAGGCTTAACATGTCTGCCTCACTCGGCTTCTGGTTTCAAACCGGCTCTTCGTTTTTGGCCCACTGGGTTGTATGTAGGGTATCTTTTCTTCATTCCTTTCTTGGTTTAATTGTTAATTCATCTTTTCCATCTTTCTTTCTTTCTTTTTATTTGTTTTCCTTACATCTGTCCTTTCTTTCTTCCTTCCAACCTTCCTTCCTTCCTTCCTTCCTTCCTTCCTTCCTTCCTCCCTTCCTTCCTTCCTTCCTTCCTTCCTTCCTTCCTTCCTTCCTTCCTTCCTTCCTTCCTTCCTTCCTTCCTTCCTTCCTTCCTTCCTTCCTTCCTTCCTTCCTTCCTTCCTTCCACCCTCCCTCCCTCCCTCCCTCCCTCCCTTCCTTCCTTCCTTCTCCCTCCCTTTCTCTCTCCATGCTACCATAGCATAAACCGTCAGTGGCATACCATTGCTTTGACATTGATACCACCAGTCTTAATACCACATTGCCCTACAGATGTAGTCCCAGACTTCTCTGTATGGATTCCATGCATATATCTGTCATCATTTGTCGTCATATATAGAGACTCTATATATGACTGTGCTGCAGCATAGCGACCTCTCAGCTATGTGGAAGAGTACGTTCACTGACATCCCCTTCTCTTGTCTCCATCACAGCCAAAGAGCAGTACTTCATCCCAGGTGAGTGGCTTGTGTGCGCTTATGCTTCTCATTGTCTTTTATCACCATTGCTATCCATAGCCCCTTCCTATGGTCTTATTCCTCTAGCAGCCATCTTGGCAGCATCAAGCTTGTGTTTAGAACCAAAATGGCCACTAGGTGAATTAGGCCCGTAGAGACTCCACTCTCAATCCCAGATACAACTGGTACTGCTTGTTCAGCTTTTAGTTTGTGCTCCTTTCCATAAACCAAAACATATGCCACACGCCAAGGTCGGGTAATGTAGAGAACAAAACATTGTGAGTAAATTAACAAACAAGAAAACAATTGAAAGTGAAACCTCAGCTATTTCCACTTGTGTGTTGTCATGCCTTTTAATGGCAGGGTGTGATTGGACAAATATGGGAAAGTATAGATTGGGAATAAAAAAAATGTAAGAAAAGCAGCTCTGGCTTCTGCAGTTTGTCAGTATGCAGGGGCCGTGGGTCTGACTCAATGACTCCCACACCCCCCAGCTAGCGCCTCACCTCTGCTTGTCTAACAGACTCAGATGGCCCCGGCAAAGGCCCTCTTTGCTTTGGCGCGAGCACAGTCACTCACTCAGCCGAGAGAGGGCCCAATCAGAGCGCTGGGGTTGGCGTGGGGTGGGTGGGGCAGTGAGGCTGGGGGTGTGGGGGGGGGGGGGGGGGGGTAGTATGGGGGAAAGGGGAGTGGGACGTGTCCTTTCTATCAGTACGAGCTTAAGAAAATAAAGCCCGCCAGAGGACTGAGATCCCAATCTAACGGATGTTCTCGGATCCCTTGCTGGTTGTGTGTGTGTGTATGTGTGTGTGTGTGTGTGTGTGTGTGTGTGTGTGTGTGTCTGTGTGTGTGTGTGTGTGTGTGTGTGTACGTGTGATGCATGAGCGTGATTGTTTTACGTCCTCATGTGCGAAGCCCAGATAAAACACTACCATGTCTTAGAGAACAACTGGAATTGCTCTGTAAAGCACCGCAAAGATCAAAGAGGCGAGTGATTAATGAGTAAAACATCTTCCCAGAATGATAACAATTAAGAGCAAATCACGCACATAAACTTCCCCCGACACACACACACACACACACACACACACACACACCTACAGCACATGATGTGGAGTTTGTGCCATGTTGAAGATAATAAGGTGGTTGGCTGCAAGGGAATCACGTAAGGCCCTATGACTCCAGCAATGAGTCACTCTGGACCTCACAGGGGTATGCATGAACTTCCTCTCCTCCTCTTCGTTTTGCATCTCCCGATTTCCCATGTCTGCTATCCTTTCCTCTCCTTGTCCCGTCTCCTCAACTCTCCTATCCTCTCGGTTCCTCTCCTCTACTTTCCTCTTAGATTCTCCTCTCATGTTCTCACTCTTCTGCTCTCCCCTCCTTTGATTCCATTTCCTCTTCTTCTCCTCTCCTCTCCCCACACTCCTCGTCCTTTCCTCCTTTCCTCCCCTCCTCTCCCCCCTCCTCTCTTATCCCCTCTTCTCCTTTCATTCGCTTTCTTAGCTCTTCTTTTCTCCTCGCCTCTTCCTCTCCCCTCCTCTCTTATTCCCTCCCCCACTTTCATTCTCTTTCTTAGCCCCCCCCCCCCCCCCCCCCCCCCACCCCCAAGGTTCCGTCCCTGAAAGAGATCAAAGCACTGTGTGTCGCACTTTCATTGCTTCCTGTGGGGCAGGAGGAAACCTATTTTCCTGGTGACTAGCCCAGCGGAGCAGTGTCACCTAATGACCACTATTAGTGTATCTGTCGGCACCCTCCGCTCCGACCGCAGCGTCGCTCCCAGAGCGCTCCCGAAGCCGCGCGGAATCGGAAACCAGCGGCGCGGCTAAACCAAAGGAAAAAGGAGATGGGGACTCCTATGTGTAAAACTTTCTCACTTTATCTTTTCAATTACCAGCCACATTACATTACATCCCCTCAATGACTCCAGTTGAACGAGGCATTATGCTCGTCGTTGTTCTTGACAAATTGACACCCACATCAAGTCATCTCATTCCTCGTCGTCTGGGGGTTTGGTGGTCGCGGTGCTGGCCTGGCTCTGCCGACATGGCCCACTGACGTCATGGCTGAACCTCAGGCACACTGTGTGTGTGTGTGTGTGTGTGTGTGTGTGTGTGTGTGTGTGTGTGTGTGTGTGTGTGTGTGGGATGGAATATGTAGAAGGGTTAGCAGAAAATGATGGGCCGTTCCGAATAGAATAGAGATACATCATGTGCAAACGCGCGCACACGCACACACACACACACACACACACACGTCAAACATGTCCACGTAGATGCACAATGCTTTAAGAGGCTCCCTATGCTTTTCCATTATTAAACAAGATTGATGTAACCGTCAGTGCACAGTTTGGCACGTAATGTCTATTCATAGACGGAGGACATGGAGGAGAATGTCCCACACAATGCCTCTTTCTTTCTCTCTCTCTCTCTCTCCCTCTTTATAGAAGGACAGTTGACTGCCGGGCTCGCTCTATCTATGCCACTTACTGTTCCTTTATCCGATCTTCCATGCATTCTCACTCTTCTCTTTCTCTCTCTCCCAATCGCTTTAGCCTTTCAACTGTCTCTCTCTTTGTCTCTTCCGCTCTGTCTCATTGCACTCGCCTTTCATCTCTCTCTCTCTCTCTCTCTCTCTCTCTCTCTCTCTCTCTCTCTCTCTCTCTCTCTCTCTCTCTCTGTCTCTATCTTACCTGTCTTCACCTTGTCTCCCCTGCATGCCTTGATGTGTCCCATGGCTCCATCACACCCCTGTTCTCTTACTTCCTCTTCCTCCTCTCCCCTCCGTTCCCCCTCGACTCCCCGCTTACCCACCTGTCTGTACAACTACTCTGAGCTGTCATTTCAATTGTCACTCTGCAATCACCAAGTCCCACCTCTCTCTCTCTCTCTCTCTCTCTCTCTCTCCCTCTCTCTCTCCCTCTCTCTCTCTCTCACTCTCTCTTTCTCTATCTGTCTCTCTGGGGGTGCTTTGCTTCACTGACACCGACTGCCTCCAAATCCTCTCTGGCATCCCGATTCACAATTTCACCTCCTCCACCCCCACCCTATTTCCACCTCCCCCCCGACCTTCCATCTCCACCCCCTACCACCCTATCTCCAACCCCCCACCCCTTCATCTCCACCCCCACCCCCTACCACCCAATCTCCAACCCCCCACCCCTTCATCTCCACCCCACCCCTCCATCTCCAACCCCCCACCCCTTCATCTCCAAACCCCCCACCCCTCCATCTCCTGCCACTGTTCTTTTCACCCCACTGCTCTCTCCTCGTCCTCCATATCACACACACACACGCACGCACACACACGCACAAACACACACACATGCACACGTACACACACACACACACACAAACACACACATGCATGCACACACACACACATGCACACTCACACCCACACACATGCACGTGCACACACACACACACACACACACACACACAGCAGCATGTACGTCAAGGCTCGGGGCTCTTAAAGTTATAGGGCAGCGTTCCTTGAGGTTACGGGAGGACACACACACACACTCACCACACACGACCCAGCTGCACGATGAGCGCTCCGACGGGGGAGGAGATGCTCCCATCAAGGGTTGATATTACACAATAACAATGTAGCTCTGAAAAGAGGAATTATGGGGACATTCTGAACACTCACACGCTTCCTGTCTTGGATTACAGGGACCGAAGACACCAAGCTGAATAACGAGTGCAACAATGACCCGGTGTGTCCCCCCAAGTGTCGCTGTGAGTCCAACGTGGTGGACTGCTCTAACCTGAAGCTCACCAAGGTCCCGGAGCAGATCCCTGCCTCCACCACCGAACTGTAAGACATCCGGACTCATGAAGCACAAAACACACACGCGGGCACGCACACACGCATGCGCACGCACACACGCACACATGCACACACGCACACACGCACACACGCACACACACACAAAGCTGTGTTTCTCCGATCCCAGGACACACAGATCTGTCTGGTGGTTTTGTTGACCTTTTTTTGAATTTTGATTTGATTTTGATTGCGTTTAATTGGTTTGTTTAGTGTTTTGAACAACTGTGCTTGCTCTCTCTCTCTCTTTCTCTCTCTCTCTCACTGTTTATCTCTCATTCCCTTTCTATCTCTCTCTTTCTCTTTCTCCTCCTGTCTCTCTCCTCAGTCGCCTCAACAACAATGACATCACCAGCCTGGAGGCAACAGGGGTATTCAAGAGTCTCTCGCAGCTCAAGAAGATGTAAGTGAAACATTCTCTCTGCAATAGCTCAGAGTTTCCATTGTGTTCAATGCTTTTTAATTGGTGCATGTCGTGCCGCAGCTGTCATGCATTCTCATGTATTTCTTATGTCCCCCCGCCTCCTACACACATGCACACACACACACAGTAACCTCAGCAACAACAAGATCACAGAGATCGAGGATGGGTCGTTCGAGGGGGCGGGATCTGTCATTGAGCTCCACCTGACAGCCAATCAGATGGACTCGGTCCGCAGCGAGATGTTCCGAGGCCTCGAGGGATTGCGCATGCTGTGCGTATTTACACCTGCACCTTTCTGTGTCTCTTTCTTTACAGCTCATATTTGTCTTTTAATGACATCTTACCTTCTAATGGTCTGAATAATTCCTCATCTCTTCTACTGGTATTTCCTGCAGGATGCTGAGGAACAACAAGATCAGCTGTGTCCACAACAACAGCTTCACTGGTCTCCCCAACGTCCGTCTGCTGTCCCTCTACGACAACCAGCTGACTACCATCGCCCCCGGGGCCTTCGACACGCTACAGACCCTCTCCACACTGTAAGACCCCAACGTCCGCCACACACACAGATACGCACACACAGGAAAAAACACGCACCTGCATACACTTATGCAATGCACAAACTGTAAAACCCAGTTCTCCACCACACACACACACATGCATACACACACACACACACACACATGCATACACACACATGCATACACACACACACACACACACACACATTGCTTTGCATGTTCTACATAAGGTCTAATCTGCCTCTTCCCTCCAGTAACCTGCTGGCCAACTCTTTCAACTGCGACTGCCGCCTTGCCTGGCTAGGTGATTGGCTGAGGAGCAGGAAGATTGTCACGGGGAACCCTCGCTGCCAGCGGCCCGCCTTCCTGAAGGAGATCCCTCTGCAGGATGTGGCTCTGCCTGACTTCCAGTGTGAGGAGGGTAGGTGGCAACCCTCTTATTATACCTCCATGGTGACCACAAGCAGTTATACCATCCATCTTCGTTTGTCTTTGTATTTGTGGATGGGTCTTTTGGTCTGTCTTTTGTGCTGCTTTAAAAACATCTGCAGCATGGGGCTTCTTCGACATAATTGGGGAAGTTTCTATCCAGGCCTTTCAACAATATACAAACAGGAGAGCACTCACGAAAGCATTTGTGAGGGCCTTAGGGAAAAAGAAGAAAATAAAATCTGCCATTATGTGCAAGTCTTTTGTTTACAGAATAGATCGCTACTCAGCAGTTCCTGAGCTGTTGGTCGATGGCTGAGAGGAGCTATTGAGCTGTTTGCCATATCGACCGTGCCGCCGTGTTTGCACCTAAGGATGAATGTTAGACTTGTCACAGGGCCGCGGGCCGCCCCACTCTCTGAGCTCTCCCCTGATCAATACTACATTATAGAGCCATCTCTCTCTCTCTCTCTCTCTCTCTCTCTCTCTCTCTCTCTCCATGTCTTCATTTTCTATCTACACCTCCTATCACAATCCTCTCTTGTCCCTTGTGTTCTCCTCCTACTCTCTACCTCAAAGGCCCCCAGCTATTAACTTGAAATATTCGGATCCTGTTAAACCGTCTTGTCTCTGATCTAAATAAATGTTGTTTTGTTTAGGGGTGGACACCACATTTCACTGTGTCCTCTCCTTTTTTTCAACACACGTTTTTTCTTTGCTCTCAATGCCTCCCCCCCACACCTCCCACACATATTTCTCGTTTATTTTCTTACAAATATGTTTCCCTTCCTTCCACCAGGTCAAGAAGAGTCCAGCTGCATGCCGAAGCCCCAGTGCCCCAGCGAGTGTACCTGTCTGGAGACGGTGGTGCGATGCAGCAACAAACACCTCCATGCCTTGCCCAAGGGCATCCCCAAAAATGTCACTGAACTGTGAGTTTTCATTATTATTATTAATAAAAATATTATTATCATTGTCATCGTCCATCGTACTAGGGGGGCAGGGTAGTCTAGTAGTGGTTACGGTGTTTGAATCCCAGCTGAAAAGGTTTTGGGTTCAAACCCTCAACATCCACAGTCAACCTGTTGGCATCCTTAAGCAAGATGCCCTATTCCCCACCTGCTCCTCAAATTACATATATATTATGTATATAAATAAATCAGTTAATACTCAGTCAACCCCCAATGGTCTTAGTAAAAGCTTAGCTAATCAGACCTTCAGACGTTGCTGAGCCCCCTACTTTGCTTTGATGGTCATGTGACCGACCAGTCCCTCTGGAGAATCTAGAAATGTAGAGACAGAGCGAGAGTACCAGCGAGAGTTGAGGAGGTATAGAGATAGAAGAGGGTGGGAGAGGCAAGGGAAAACACATCCAATCATTTGGAGATGAGAGGAGAGGAGAGAAGAGAGTCAATAAACTCTGCTGTTATTCTCTCAGACACATTCCTCCTCCTCTTACTCCTCCTCCTTCTCCTCCTCCTCCACTTCACCCCTCAGGGGTTATACTGATGTCACTCTGACACTCAGAGCCAAGGATCCATGTGAGTGTGTATGTGTGTGTGATAGAGAGAGGTATAGATAGAGAAAGACTGAGAGAGAGAGAGAGAGAGAGAGAGAGAGAGAGAGAGAGAGAGAGAGAGAGAGAGAGAGAGAGAGAGAGAGAGAGAGAGAGAGAGAGAGAGAGAGTCCAGGGTCCAAAAGCTTGTCCACAAGAGCAGAGGGGAACCGGAGGACATTTTAATGAGCAGTTTTCAATGGAAAGAGGAGGGATCGTTTGACTAGCTGGAACTTTCCTGTACTGTCTCAAAACTGTT
>JACYXH010000802.1:60000-165000 GCA_026745465.1 Lota lota
CCTTCACAGATCCAAGAGGGGACATCGTAGTTTGTTTGGGTTTTGTACGACTGCAGCGTAATGCGATTTAGCGGCAGACAGGCAGTGATTCATGACTGGGTGCTGAGGACCTGGACTGTGGTGGCGGTGGCGGTAGTGGCTGAGGGTAAGAGGTGGTAATGACCCCGCTGATTACAGCCGGCATCACTCATCTGGTCATTAAGTCTGGTTTGACACCCGAGACTCTGCAAGAGGACGTTTCTGTGGGCGGCATGGTCACACCTCACACCGCTAATACATTCATATGGCTATATAAAGATATATACAATCATATGCACACACTATGTCAGATGATACTGGTGTTGTGTTTCATGTCGTGCTATTTCTTGCATTAAGTTTGAAACTCCCGTCCACCGTCCACCACCACCCCAAAATGCAGTCACATTATCCAGCCCTCACAGGGTATAGAATTAAATATTCATGTAGCCCTCCTGTGTTCAGTCTGTTCCAACATGCTAAACTCGAGAACATCCCACAGGATACCTCAACCCACTCCCTGCTACAACACTAAGTATTACATCACAATTAACCTTTGACCTGCTTTTCGTGTCATCCCCAAGGTCTCTCCATGGCAACGAGATCTCGGAGCTTCCAGATGGCATCTTCAATGATGTGGCCTCGCTGTCTCACCTGTAAGTAAGGCCTAGCAGGCATGCTGTGCACGCACATGCACACGCGCACACACTCTTACACACTCAAACACTCTGGCACATTTGCACACATGTACAGACACTCACACACACCGACACCAACACACACACACACACACACACACAGACACACACACACCTCCTGTGGTGGCCATGCCACCAGGGGAGGGTGGCATACAGTTGCCTGTTTGTAGTGCTCTATAGTGGGCTTCATATTAGCTGAGCCCTCCTTAAAGTAGCCACAGCCCTGTGGTGGAACACACAGACCCTCATTACTCTCTGACATGTCCAACACACACACACACACACACACACACAGACTTACCCGGACTCCCTGTGGGATGCAGATGAAAGTCACATTCAACACCATACATTAGCCAACGTCTTCAAGGTCTGTGGAGTTTTGTGTTTTCTTGTGTTTGTTTATTCACGTCTGTAGGTTTGTATGAGTGTGTATATATGTGTGGGTCTGTATATGGGTGTACGTCCTTGTATGTCGGTGAGTGTGTGTGTGTGTGTTTGCAAGTGTGTGTGGGTTGTTCTCCCTGTGAGTGGGTGGGGTTGCATGCATCCCCACAGAAGGTACTGTTGTCAGCAATGCTTCAGGTTCACCCCCTCCCCTTCCCTCCCCTCCCCTCCCCTCCCTTCCCTTCCCCTCCCCTCCCCGCCACCCACCCAACCCCACCCACTCACGATACCCCCCCCACTGAGATTGAGTGATCAATAGACCCAATCAATGTGTGAGCCAGGCGTCAGCAGCAGAATTGGACGAGCGGAGTGAAAGGGAAGGCGGACGGGAGAACGGTCAACAAAAGGAGGACTTTAGGAGGAGGCCAGTGTGGGAGTCAAGGTTGCATGGACAACCTACAGATAAAGACGCTCAATGGAGGGGCAGGGCCATCGATCCGACAGACTCAGTCAAGTGGCCTTCATGTTAGCAGATGTCAGGTGTCGTCTATTGGGCCCCGCATGAAAGATGAGCCTGTGTGCTCCGGCGTAATGGGAGAGCATTGATTCAGCCCGTGTTTGTGCATCCATTGGTCGTGGGGGGGAGGCGGCTGGGAAGGTATGGGTAGGGGGGTGAGGACAGAGCGTCATTGATTCATGACCACCGTGACAGACTTGTTTAAGTGTGTGCTGCCGCTCGTGCGTTCCCCCCCTGTCATGATGAATCTGGGCTACCCGATGACGAACGCCTTGATTAGTCTTTGTTCCAAATACTTAACATCTGCATTGGGATGCAGATCAAATCGTTGCTCTTTTGTTTCATGTACATTAGACGTTGTGAGTAAGGCTAGTTTGCAAGAGGACAGCACCATCTGCTGGCAAGTCAAAGCAATGACAGGGGATCTACCCTGGTCGAGACATAGAACTACATGTTTAACTAAATGTAAAGTTCTCTTCCGTGACTGGTTTCCCTTGCCTGCTGTCCCAGGGCCATCGGAGCCAACCCGCTGTACTGCGACTGTCGTCTGCGCTGGTTGTCGGACTGGGTGAAGACGGGCTACAAGGAGCCCGGTATCGCCCGCTGTGCCGGTCCAAAGGAACTGGAAGGAAAACTACTGCTCACTACGCCAGCCAAGAAGTTTGAGTGCCACGGTAAGCGGGCAGGCTGGGGCAGAGGCTGAGGTTGGGCGAAATGTCTTTTATTTATTTTTTTATACATGCTTGTGATCTAAAGCGTAGGTGCAACGCTCTCCTTTCTTTGATGGCTTTAGGGGATGTGGATACCACGATCCAGGCCAAGTGCAACCCTTGCCTGTCCGACCCGTGTCTGAACCAGGGCATATGTCACAATGACCTGATGGAGATCTACAGGTGTAGCTGCCCTCCAGGCTTCAAGGTCAGAAAACCTCAGCTACTCCGACCTATATATAAACCCTCGTTCATCTCTCAAGAGAACACAAAAGTGGGTTTTTCAGCCTTATGACAAGAGATGCGTTAGACGGTGCGACCCATACGTTCTCTGCGTGCTGTGCTGTGCAGGGCCGGAACTGCGAGACCCCTCTGAATGCCTGTGTGAGTAACCCCTGCGCCAACGGAGGAACCTGCCAGCTCAAAGAGGGCGAAGAGGGGGCCTACAGGTGAGGAACACAACACTTGTCTGATGTTTCTGATGAAAAAGAAACATCTATAAACAGAGAAATATTTCAGTTGCTTCAGCGCGAGTTAAAAACTCTGTGTGTGTGTGTGTGTGTGTGTGTAGTTGTTCCTGCCCCCTAGGCTTCGAAGGCCCTGCGTGCAAAACCAATGTTGACGACTGCGAGGACAGTGACTGTGAGAACGGTGCCACGTGCGTCGACGGGATCAACAACTACACCTGCCTCTGTCCTCCCTACTACGCAGGTAACGCACACACACACACACACACACACACACACACACACACACACACACACACACACACACACACAAACACACAGACAACAAACACACAATAAAGAGAGTCCTCTTTCTAAAAGAGGACTCTCTTTATTACTGTGTATGTACAGGCCAGCAATGCCTGCACACACACACACATTTATGGTCTAACCTGTTCTGAGTCGGTGCAGGATAGTGCAGAGACGAGGGGGGCCGAAAGGTACTGCGTTCGAGCCCCAATGTCCGTGGCCTACCTGTTTAGGCATCGTTGAGATGCAAGACGCCGAACCCTCTACCTGCTCCTTAATGACCCATATCTGAATGCACTGTGCGCCACTATGGGATGGGGCAAAGCGTCTGCTGGATGACTTCATGGTGAATGTGATTGTGCAGGGGACATGTGTGAGGAGATGGAGGATGTTTGCGCCCCCGGACGGAGTCCCTGTAAACATCAGTCTACCTGCCTCATCACCTCCACGGGGCCCAAGTGAGTGTGCACAACATCCGTGTCCGACTGTGTATTAGATAGGTGGTCTCAAAGTGGGGGTCAGGTGTGGGCCCCCACAAGAAGCCGCTCGATGGGCCACATCACCACATCTAGTTGCCTAGCAACCAAGAATGACATATAATTCCGTTTCAAATACATGCCTCTCATGGTTATGTAGATCGATGTAGTTTTTGTCATTTCACAAACACAGGCCTGTTAATACATAGAATCAATATAAATATAAGCTAAGGAATCGATCAATCTTAAAACTAAGACCTTCATTCATGTTACAATATGTGCTGTTGGTGGGGGTAATACCACAGCAGTCCCAGTTAGTCATATCATCTCCCCCCCTCCTGTACCGTAGGTGCGTGTGTTCTCCTGGCTACGTTGGCGACGACTGCAGCGTGGACTACGACGACTGCAACGAGCACCGCTGTCTGAACGGAGCCCAGTGTATGGACGAGTTCAACGGATACTCCTGCATCTGCCCCGACGGATACAGGTGAGGGCAAACCAAACACGGTGCATTCATTTCTCAGACATATATTTGTATGGGCGTGGTGCCATTATGACAGGTGAGGGAAGACACATGAAATGGGTTAGGAAATTACATGTAGCATTTGACTGATGGCATCTTCGACTGCTGTTCGGGATCAAACCTGAGTCATTACAAGGCATACATGGGCCACCGAGCCATCCACAAATACAGTTTTAGCCTCCATCAGTAATGCAAACTAAATTAATCCAAACATGACGAGTCTTCAGTTGAAAGCAATACATGTGTCATTTTATCCTCATTATCTAACCTTCCATTAAAAGCAATACAGAGGTTGGCTCATCTTTGTTAGCGATTCTACCATTATCAACCCTATTTGCTGTCTATACTAGTCACTAAGCATCCAGCGCTGCCCGTTCCTTAAACCCCTGCAGCGGTCAACTGTGCGAGGCGCCCCCGTCTCCGCGGTCTCTGTGCGAGCTGGCCGACTGCCAGAACGGGGCGCCGTGCGTGGAGCGGGCCGGACGCGCCCTCTGCCAGTGTCTGCCCGGCTTCGGCGGTCCGCGCTGCGAGAAGCTCGTCAGCGTCAACTTCATCGACAGAGACTCCTACCTCCTGCTGTCCGACCTCAAGAACTGGCCGCAAGCCAACATCACGCTGCAGGTGAGACACACACCTGGGTGGCTGTGTTGTGTGCGTGTGTGTGTGTATTGGTGTGTGTATTGATGTTGGTGTGTGTGTGTGTGTGTGTGTGTGTGTGTTTGTGTTTGTGTTTTGTTTGTGCAGTGCGTGTGTGCATGTTCGTTTTGTGTGTGTGTGTGTGTGTGTGTGTGTGTGTGTGTTTCAACATACAGGTTTTGATTTCTACATTTGGAGTGAGCAATAGCCAATGTACTGTGCACATATGACATTGAAATAACATTGTCATGTGACAGGTATCAACGGCGGAAGAAAATGGTATCCTGCTGTACAACGGGGATAACGACCACATCGCCGTGGAGCTGTTCCAAGGTCATGTGAAGGTCAGCTATGACCCAGGCAGCCAGCCAGGACACGCTATCTACAGGTATGGACGATCAGGATCTCTTAGTGGGGGCCAGGAAAGGTCTAGTGGTTGGTTAGGGTGTTACGAGGGGAGCCAAAAGGTTCTGGGTTCAAACCCCAGATTCTGCAGTCTAAAGTTAGGGTTAGGGTTACCCCCCTAGGGTTCCCCCATCACCCTCACCCTAACCCAATTGTAGGCCACCTTGAGTTAAATGCCTAAACCTAACCCCCACCTGCTCCTTAATAATATGTGACTGAAGCCACTGTATGTTGCTTTGGATAAAAGCGTCTGCTAAATGACTAAACACTACGATCAGACTCTGTCATTGTCACTGCCATAGGAATCCAGTTGTTGTTTTTTCAATGGTCCAACTGTTTATTGAGCTACTCTAATTTGAGCATATGATGGGACTGTTGTTCTGCTAAAGGACCAAATCGAATACGTCATTGTGAATGCTTCCCTCGTGTGTTTCCCCCCTCGCCCATCTCCTCCAGCACTGAAACCATCAACGACGGCCAGTTCCACACGGTGGAGCTGGTGACGTTTGAGCAGATGGTCAACCTATCTATCGACGGGGGTCTCCCCACCACCATGGACAGCTTCCGGGTGGTGCGACCCCTCAACGGGGAGGCGCCGCTATACGTGGGGGGTAGGGGCCCTCTCCACAACACACCTTCCTCCTCTGCAGGCACTCTGAACTTAACTACACTCTACCCCCCCCCCCCCCCCCACCCCACTCGCCTTGTAACCACCGCAACGCAACCCTGATAACCATCCCCCACCACACCCACCCCCACACCTGCCCCCCCCCCCCCCCCCCCCTCCATCATTCCCATCCATGACTGTGTTTGTTAGAACCAACAGTAAACATTGATTAATCCGACACATAACGGCCAAGCCTGATTACAAACCACCCACCAACACGTGTAGTTGAAAATTACACATTTTGAGTTTAAATCACTTATCCTATCGATGCAAATTTGAATCGACGATTGCACAGATGTCACTACAGTGGTCAAAGAGTGCCCTCTAGTGGCCGATATATGAACTAACAGACACGGTCCTCCACCTCAAACATGTTTGTATGCGCATGCAAGTGTGACTACATGTATTATGTTGTTTGATGTGAAATATCACAGCCTGATTCTCCTGAGATAAAATAGAAAGAATAAAAAACTAATATAAATAAGACCCCATGGCTTCTGGGGAGTTTGGAAAGATAATTAAATATTATATAAAAACCTGTTTACATCAGGAGGAGTTCAGACAACTGTGGTTTCGGTTCTGTGACGTGATGTGACTGCCTGTGCCTGCTATAGTAACCATACATAATATTAATTTACAACCAAAAACATCCTCTTGTATAACTTTCATCCTGTTGTCCTCTCTTTCAACGATGTGGCCCAAATTTCATGACAATAATAATAATTATAACAATGGTATATTTAATTCAGAAAAGATTTTCCCCATTGGGACTCACATCCGCTTGAAAGGTCCTTCCTCCATTAAACCCATATCAGCCCTGTGTTTGCTGTCTGTCTGTGGCCCCGGCTCTCCGCCTCCCCCATCTCTAACCATCATCTCCTCCTCCCTCCCCCTCCGTCTCTTAGGGATGCCCGTGGATGGGCACTCCGCAGCGTTCCGCCTCTGGCAGATCCAGAATGGCTCCAGTTTCCACGGCTGCATCCAGAACCTGTACATCAACAACGAGCTGCAGGACTTCACCAAGACCCAGATGAAGCCGGGCGTGGTGCCGGGCTGCGAGCCCTGCAGGAAGATCTACTGTCTGCACGGGATCTGCCAGCCCGACGGGGCCCAGGGGCCCGTGTGTCACTGCCAGCCTGGCTGGAGCGGCCCCCACTGCGACCAGGCCGCTGCCAACCCCTGCCAGGGTAGCAAGTAAGGAAACATTTCTCGAAATGTTATATGTACATGCATAGCCTGTTTTTCAGCTCCCCCCAAAGATAATTTGAATTGGCAACCTTGAGTCCATAAATCTGACGTAAATAAAAAAAAAAGTACAATTTGAGGTACCCCGTCGTGGTCTCGTATAGTAAACTGAGTCTTGATCCTTGCCAGGTGTGTCCATGGAAAGTGCATCCCGCTGGTCAGCCAGTCGTATCACTGCGAATGCTCAGAGGGTTATCACGGCACCCTGTGCAACCAGCAGGGGGAGCTGTTCAACCCCTGCCGCCGCCTGGCCTGCAAGCATGGCCGCTGCCAGATCTCGGACACGGGAGACGCATACTGTCACTGTGAGAGCGGCTACACCGGAGAGCTCTGCGATGCAGGTTAGTTTGGTTTCGGTAATAGGCTTTGGTAGAGCAAAAAGGTAGGCAAGGGTTTTGGTTTTGCTCCACAAAGATTTCCTCAGTTTAGGCAACCCTGAGCAAAGATGCCTAACCGTTCCTGCTCCTTAAGGAGCTGTATCTGTGTCAACTTGAAGTCGCTTGTGATGATTAAATAGTAATAGTAGTAAATGGCCTTAATTTTTTTTTGTTCCCTGACCCCATTTCTAGCTCTGAAAATGTTTGCGGCCCCAACTTTAACTTTTGTGCATCTGCTTCCACTGAAATAGTTTTTACCCAATTAACATTTGCCGGTAATATTAATGTCCTGGTCAATATAATCCCATCGCTCTACTTCACACTTTGCTACGAGTTTGCTCATAGCTGTGAATCATATGGCAGTTCGTTTGTATATACAGGAAGTCTGAGACCTTTTAAAAAAGAAATGTTTTTCTAAAATGGATCATCAAATATCTATAGTTTATGTCACCAATCTCCTGCAATCCCATATGGATACCATGTAAACCCCAAGCGGGGGTCCCGACCCCAAGGTTGGGAACCACTGCCTCGCCCTAATCCACATTGTAAGGACTGACTGACTGGCTGAAGTACTAACTGAACCTTCTTCTGTCCATGTACCCCACGCAGAGTCCGAGTGCCGAGGGGAGCCCATGCGGGACTTCTACCAGGTGCAGAGGGGCTACGCCATCTGCCAGACGACGCGCATGGTGTCCTGGGTGGAATGCACCGGCGCATGCGACGCCGGGGCCTGCTGCGCCAGCCAGCGGATGAAGCGCCGGAAATACACCTTCGAGTGCAGCGACGGCACCTCCTTCAGCGAAGAGGTGGAGAAGACCATCAAGTGTGGCTGTGCTGGCTGCATGTAGCAGTGCAACAGCCCCCCCCCCCTCCCCCCCACCCAATCCCTGCATCTGTCACCCCCACCACCACTGCTGCCGCTGCTGGGTGGAAGATTGGAAGAAAAGGAAGGAGGAGGACAGTGGACTGGAGGAAAGAGAGGGATGGCAAGAGGAAAGAGAGCGAGATAGAAAGTATAAAGAAAAATATATATAAAACCCTCTATCTATATATTATGGACAACGATGTTTGTAAAATAGGACATTCCCGTCCATGGTCCAAGGGTGCGAGACCTACAGTAACATGGAGAGAAACACGACAACAACATATAAACGTCCAAAAAAGAAGAGAAAAAAAAAACAGCAACAGAAATTTCCAAGGTGTTGCTGAAGAGTTCAGTGAGGCGTCCCTCCGATACCCCCAAACACCCCCAGTGTGAAACCCCCATCCATCCATCCATCCATCCATCCACCCATCCATCCCCACGTGTGTCAGGCCCCTGATCCACTGAGCCACCAGTATTCACCATCTGAACTTTCTAGAGGCAGCAAGGACATCGGGCGCCAGGCTGGCAACCAGTTGCAGGACAGCACAGATATGACATAAACGGACACAAAGGTGAAGAGAGAGAGACAGAGACGGAGATAGTGAGGGATGAATGGACAGAACAGAAGAGCTGGACTGCATGACTTGGTGAAGCTAGAGGTGGAGCTTGGCTGGGCCTCGCTGGACTGGGCTACCTGGATTGAGTTTCAGTACGTCGCTTTGAGGGTTGGTGTAGAAATCTCTCTGGCCGGTCATTTATTCACACATTGCATATGTAGAGTTGAACAGATAGGGTTTAAGCCGGCACATAATCCAGTTGGGATATACGTATATATATGGGCTTAGAGCGTCAGGTGTTTGGGTGTCACAGTTGCACTGTGAGCCACCTTGCATAGAGACTCCATAACTAAGACTAAGACTGCACTGACTAGCAGCACTGAGAACTACAGTCATAGACCCCCTCCAAAGTGCATGGACACACACAAACACACACACACACACAACACAGTCACAGTGCGCAGGTTGGTTTGTCACAAATCAAATCTATTCATATACACACCCATCAAGAGCGGGCAGTGCCCGGTGGTATTCAGTTTCCCAGCATGCATTGCCTCAGGGTTAGGATGATTTGCATAATCTGCCCCCCTTACAAGCAGAAGGTCGTCTAGTCCCCCCCCGTCCCCCGTCCCCCGTCCCCCCCCGATGCCTGCAGTATTAAACTTGTGCAAACTGTTGCATGTGTGGAGATGAGTTTGACAATGAATATGTAGAGCTTCTTAATATCATGTAATTACAAAGCAAAAGAGTGCAGATTTTGTTTTGTTTTGTGTAATTTCTTATATTGATTTGTGTTACTTTTTGTTTTGTTCTGTGATGTAACCTAACTCCTTTAGCCCCACCACTTTATACAAAAATGCCTAACAGATTCTAATATATATACATATATATTTGTATTTCATTTTGGTATAGTATTTTTCTATGTTTAAGGAGTGAGTCTGTGTTTTTTGGAAGCTATGGAACTATTAATGGCATTATTTGGTTCTGTGGTGTTTTTATATGTTCATTTCATTTCCTCAAACAAGCTAATTAGTAATTGGCCAAAATAAATAAGTGAACACAATTGGTTGGCTTTGTTGTGTAGGAGGCAGTATTGATTTAGAAACATGTTTAATATTGTATATGTTGTCTTCCATGTGAATATTACATCTAATTCCGTGAGTCCGTTTTTTATTTTATTTATTTCATCTAAAGGCTCTTTCCTGTAGAAAGTAAAAGGCATTCATTCTGCTGACTTTCAGATATTTTCAAAAAAGTTAAAAGGAAAACAAAACAAAGATAATTTTGGAAAACAAAAGAGGATAAAATGTAAGGTATTTGTAACTTACTACAGTGTTTTATCTTGTCTGGCTAAGACATTCCTTGTTTGCTGCTGAGGCAGAGAAATAAATAAAGGTAGAAGCGGCCCCATTTCCATTGATTTGTATTTCCACAGGAAATTCCATAACTCACATGAAAACAGACTTTATAGGCTCCAGATTGTTTTGATTGTTTTTTATTTTTGTTTTGCTTATTATTTGGGTTGCATTTCTTTCATTTCAACTTTTAAAACTGTGGCATTTTTGTTTGACAGAATTAAACTGATCATAAGCTTTCGTCAAGCCAGTAGAAATAAGATGGACTATGAGTTGCCCATGTGGATTCGGTTTGTCATCCAATAAATGTTTAAAAACTTGTAACCAACTACTGAGAGGTTAGGAGGCTCCGTCCGTTGGTCTTTCTATCAACATTACCTGGCTACAGGATACAAAATTAAAGAAGATATGTGTGCCATTTTTTAAAGTGAACAAAACAGTTAGTTACACCTGAATGTATAAATATGTATAAATATGACCTATGCTTATTCATAAAGTGGTTAAACTATTAGCTGTTTAGTTTCCAATGTAAGATACGATCCATTGCATTTTATTCTGTACGTTGACAGTTCATTATCAGGATAGCGTAGGCATGGTCATCCAAGTCGCCGGTCTAAATGTCAAATCTCTTCCTAAAGTGTGAAAAGCTTACAGATCTGAACAAATTCAAGGTCTTTCCTAAGTGTCCACTCCAGAAAGCTTCACTCCATAATCTCTTCCAAATGTCTGCTTGCTTTTACACTAGGTTATTATGTGACGCCGGTGGTATACAGTAGGCCTAACTTCAGAGAAGATCTTGTGAAGGTTACTGGTTGAGCAGTCAGCGTCATCCTCAGATTGTGTACATCTTTCAAAGGAATAAGGTCCATGTTTTGTTGGATGTGGCTTTATCCTTTTGTGTCTCCTCCCCCCACCCCTACTCTTCCTGTTACACTGAGATCTACTGGTGAGAGTAGAAATCAGTCCACTGTCGGTGGACATCTTAGTGGTCCTTGTGCTATGTTGAGATGTAATTCCGTTTTCTGGTCAGGCGACCGGAAACTCCAAGTTTATATCTACCATCTTAGGGAACTGTATTTGTCAATAATTATAAAAAAGAAAGGCACAATGTAAATGTTGTACTGAACTGGTGCGAAAGCGAAGATATGTTATCTGGTTGGGCGCCACCCTGCAGATCAAGTGTTTTTTTTTTGTTTCTTTTGTATAATGGTGGAATTGAACTGAAAAACTCCCAATAATGCTGAATGTATGTAGTGCCACCAACAAATGTTTACCAAATCCCCACTCTTTTCATTCATTAAACTTTAATGTGTGTGCTTTTAAATGCGTTGTCGTTTGCCTCATGAACTGTTTTGTGTAAGTTGGGTGTGGAGTAGTCGTACAATAACTTCATTGCTTAACTAAAGTATTTTCATCTAAGGCGCTGAATAAATTACAATCATTTAGAATTGCGGCACACTGCAGTCATTAGGATAGTTATCCACTTCCACCGTCAGTCAGATAACATATTTATCCAAAAAAACCAAAATGTTCATTTTCTAAATAAACCTTTACTAAAAAATATAAACCATCATCTATCATCATCATCATTCATCTATATCTATATCAAATAAATATTTGATCAAAAATTATAAATGTTTAATAAAAAAATCGAACATTATATAAAAAAAATCTAAATGTTTCAATCAATCGTACAACTTTATAAAAAATTGTTATAAACTAAATACAAATAAAATATATATTTTTTTATTAAACCTAAAGGATTTTTTGGAACATAAAAAAAAATATATATTGGGGGGCGGTATCTAATTTCTTTGGGGGGGGGTCAAAAGCTGTCATCCACATCGTGTTAAGATTTGTGAGTTTATCTGTTCCTTATATTTTCCATAGTTGTCCATGTTTCAATAGAATACATTTTTTTAAACCTGTTTCCTGATTTTGTTTTGATACACAGCGTTTTCTGCACATCACCTTACATACCTCTGATTCATGAATAAATGATGCATTATTTTATTTTGCCTTTAATCACATTAAATCCGTTTTATCATAAATTTGACCTTTAGAATTTGTTTTTATAATATTTCTCCAAGTCTTTCAGACTTTCTCTTTATAGCAGGTAGGTATGATGGAGTTAAACTGGTATAGATTTCAGCTCATTGTGACTTTGTCCAAGGTCATTTAGCCACATCGTTTACTCCATTGTACCATGTATTTTGTTCATTCAAAAAAAGAGCAATCACCATGGCTAAATCCTGTGGTGCCCTAGATGTGAAAAAATATATATATTTAAATCTCAAAGTTAAATATTTGTGTGCCTCTTTAAGCTGTTTTCACATTAAGCCTTTGTAGGGCATCCCAGCATACAACATACTGTATGTATTTAGGTTATGCACATAATCCTCCTTTCCAAAACATCTTTATCTTTCTGGGTCACCTGCTCCATCGAGACATGCAACAATACTTAACTTTATTTGGTTGGGAGTAAATTCCAACCTCAGCCATTCAAAAGTATCTGCCCAAAGTCAGAAGGGAGAAATGTTATTTTTACAACACAAATTCATTAGCTGAACTTATTTATTAACATTAATCTGCAGCCAATGCAGTAGGCAATCAACTACGAATCCGGAAACATCTAAAAAAAAATACCTTCCCCAGCTCTCTAAGCGACGTGCTGGTTTCTAATAAATTAGATTGTCCTAGTTACCGGCTGTGGACTGGAGTGCTGATATGGTTTGCCAATCTTGGTCTTTCCATTTAGTAGATATCAATGTAACATACAATATAATGTTAAAAAATGGACAGTAAATAAGATACAGCTAATCCCTGGAGATAATTAACATCCTCGGTTTTTGGGGGAATAAGCCAAGGTTTGTCATACATGTTTACCATGCAGTTTAATTTCAAATAAAACTATAGGTCTTGGCATACCAAAATCTCTCTCATCACTGAGGACCATCATTGTCAACCTCCACACACAGCAGTCACAAAAAAAAACAGGAACCAAAAACAGAATTCAAAATCATCTTTATATGAAATCCAGCAAAAATACAGTTTTAACATAAAATATGTATCATTCTTGGTATAACCACAAATAAAGCATTGCCATTTCTTTCTGATATATACAAAATCCAGATCTATAAATAACAGCTGTAACGAATAAACAAATAATTCAAGTTATCTATTGGTGGACTGTTGAAATCTACGGGATGCATCTGCCTAGATCAGTGTTACTTAAATAACAATAAAAGAAAAACAAGAATTAAAAGGTTTTACATTTACAAATGCTTACTTCCTACAAGAAATGACCATAATAAAAATAACACTGTGCTAAAAAGTTGTGTCGTTTTTTCCTCTGATCATACACCAATGTAAATGACTATTGCAGAAGTACAGAAACTTCACATTATGAGAGGTCTGCCAGCCAGTCAATAAAGATTTATTTTTTTAAGTCAAAACTATTGAGGCATATGGGGTTGTACAATTGATAACTGTGCCACGGTCACACACACAAAAATATATATCCACAATGACGGTAATTCATGGACACAGTGCAGGGAAATAAAAAATAACTAAGTTTAACTTCAGAACCAAAAAGGCCATCTAATATTAGGAGTATCTGCTATGATTTTGACGTGCCGTACATTGTCGGACAACGTTTTTAGAGAATTGTCCAAAACATTAGTGAATAAACCACTGTCCAAAAGACCAGATGATTCATCATTGGCACCGTAATGTACATGCATAGTCTTTAAGGGGTTCCGTTTGGTCAACAACAAAAACAAGATTAAACAAAAATTAACCCTGGCTTAAGTTCTGAGATCTTTCTTTCCATGATGAGAAGATGGTTTTATAACTTTCTGCGATGAGGATGGTAGTATGAAAAGAATGGATAGTTAAAATCAACCATAAACACCATTTAAAAAAGCCATAAAAGCGAACCAAATGTACATTTATCAATAAGCAAACAAAAATGAAGTTTGAGAGTATGCCTGCTTAGAAGCCTGCCTGCTTCGATGTTCACCAGACCAGTGTCTGCTTCAAAATCTACTAGTCACAATAAGAACAATAATTATGTTAATGCTGTGGGGAACATGAGTAGCTTAAAAAAAAACAGCATAAAATAAATGATCTCAATAGATCCCAATGCTTCGATGGACAAATTAAATTACACATTAGGCATGAGGAGGCGTGTACTATACACTATGCAGGCGTAGAACAGCAACTATATGCACAAATGAAAGGAATCTTACTCATGAATCAATCACCTCTCCAATAACGGGACACTGTGCAATCGTCCGAAAAATAAGTTTTCACAGCAAAATATTCGATCACAAACAATGTTTTGTTTTTATAAATAAGGCACCTGACCACAATAGTCACATATTCACAAAGCTCTGATTACAAGACAGGCCAGAGAGGCCAGGTTTGTGTAACTTAACTGCAAAAATATTTTGAGTTGAAACATATCCAATGCACTGTGACCACACTAGTGAACACAAACACAAGGACATGCAATAGTCCAGCACCTTGCTCAACCTTAATAACAGACCCAGAAGCTTTGTCTATACCAGTTTGCTATAATCGCAGGGGGATCTCCAGCCATTCCAGTGCTGACAAACCAAAGTCAAAGCCTTGAATCCTCGAATATATACAGTCACACTTTTATCCTGAAATATTTAAAGATATCTGTATTTTCTTCTTCTGAAAAGTATGTCCTCTTGCCAGTTGGATTATATTACACAAAATAGCTGATACTTTTTGGGGGATTAATGGGTTAGGGGGTACAGTCGTTTATTTTAACGGACATCCTGGTGCGCTTCACAGGGGTCTCCAAAGTTTCTGAGGATCTTTTTGTTGCCAATTTTTTGACAATACGTGATGGTGAAGTCGCAATACCTTTTTTACCAACAGATTTTAGAGTGCCTCTCCTTGTAACCACTGCCTCTGTATTATTCTTGGAAACAGATGCAGGCGAACGACCTTTTTTGGACTTTGAAGAATTATTCGAGGCAGGGCTCACGTTTATAGCCTCCATTTTTCTCTGGGACCTTGTCAAGACCTGATCAGGTGAGATTTGAGTCTTCAGGTCCATGATTTGCTGTGGAATTTCGACAATAGCCTCAACAGTTTCACCTTCTGAAACACTATTTGGTGCAGGTTCCTTTGTTGGGGATTTTGCACTACCTTGCTTAGCCAACGGCAACTTTTCCACATCTTTTTCCTCTGTTTCTAACTGATTCTTGTTCGAGTAAACTTTACTCGTAGACGTTTCAATTAGGTTTTTTAATGTTTTAGGGCTTCCTAGTCTTTGTGAACATCTTTGTGGTGAAACGGTTTCTTTCACCGGATCCCTTGGTGCTTTACTACTGCCCGAATTCTTGGCGGTTCTCTCGGTAACAGTGGGCTTTTCAGTAGATTTCCTACCAGGGGTTGCCTTGGCATTGCTAGCAGTTGGCTTATACACTCTTGTTTGAGCAGCTTCAGGCAAGGCCAATTTCTGTGTCTTGAGAGATGTTTTAAGATCAGGCTTGGAGGCAGATTTTGATGGGGTCAACGTTTTTAATGTACTGCATTTTAAACTTTTGGTTGTCTCTTTCAGCCCAATACTAGTTTGCTGTACCTGCATTTTCTCCCTGATATTAGAATATTTTCGCAAAATCCTTGCACTAGTTGGATTCTTGGATTTACCTGAAACTTTATGGGGTTCAGCTATCTGCACCTGCACTTTGGCAGATGTGTAGAATGGCCTAGTTAGAGCCTGGTTTGCAGTGGGTAGTTCTTTTTTATCTTTTGCTTTAATTGCCTCTTGCTCCAGGGCTTTAGCGATGAGTTTTTGACCCTTGAGATTGTTCTTTATCGGGGAGGCAATGGCAAACTTCTTCAGATGTTTCTTAAGACGCTCCGCCTGCAGGCTTGGGAACACTCCTTGGGAGGAACCTGAGCAGGAACTGTGGAAGCAGAGCTGAGTTTCAGATGGAAGACGTGTATTTACCTTTTTAATGATGACGAGAGACTTGGTTTCGGTTGACTCAAGGTACCATTGACAAATACTAGTAAGATTAAAGTTTTTCATGAAAAGCATCTGTACTGGTGAGTATTTATGCTGCTCTGAAGATTTCGGTTTTCTTGTCCTACGTTTACTTTTCCATATAGCTGCCTGTCTGTCTGCTCTATTTCTATATTTTGTTGCTGGCTGTCCCTCTTTGTCCAGTTGGATCCATCCTTTTTGCATCTTGTCAAACTTGATATTCAAGTTATTAATTATGTGTTGGTTATCTTCCCCATTAAGAGTCTCAAAGAGTTTGTGGACAGCTTGTTGTGGGGGCTCGCGAGGTTGCAAACTGAAAGGTGTTACTTGGCCTGGCTGCAACAAGCTACCTGACATCATCACTGGCTTTCTTCTAATAGGAGATTGCATTTGTTTTTGTCTTCCTCCCGCGTTGATAGCACTGGTGGAAGGTGTGGCCGATCTTTGTGATCTTAAAGCTAGTTTCCGGTCTTCAGCTGGCTGTGGACTTAAAGATTGGTTTGACATTTCAGCCTTACTACTCTCATTTCTTAATGGCATCCTTGCTGGTTTCTCTAGAACTGAAGAAGTGCTGGAATTCTCAAGGGAGGGTTCATCATCTAACAAACATACATTAGGCTTCTCCACCAATTCACCTGCTTCATCTTTCTTAATTGACATGGGTATAGTCTGCATTTGAAGGTCCTCACTAATGCCTCTCTGACTTTCTAATGGACTGGAGACCTGATGGCAAACATTCTGTTTCTCAGCCTTACCATCTACAACCTTCTCAGACCTAGGTTCCTTCTGTTCAGTCAGTAACGCATTTTCCATCGTTGTTTCTTGAATTTCCTCGGGACTTGTTGCAGCGGAGTGACCACAAGCAATACTCGATTCCACAGCACGTTCTGAATCAGTACACTGTTGGGACTGTTCAGAAGCTACAGGAGGAGCAGAGCCCACGGGTGAAGGACGAGACACAACCAAAGGAGATGAAGCAGAAGTGTCAGGGAGATCGGGGAGAAGTCGTACAACATCTGCAGATGGAATAGAATGAGGAGAGGTTGGAGTTGGGGAGGAAGACGTTACAGCACTTGCAGTGATCGGCAATTCAGTCGTTTCAGGTAGCTGATTTGCTGAGCAGAGAGGCAGTTTAGATGGAGCGTGTTGAGGAATACCAATGGGTTCATCAGCAAGATGGGCAGGAGCATTTTCATGGACAACCGGAACGTCTGTTTGTTGTTGTTCATGCTCGATCCTGGCCTTCGACTTCTTCTTGCGCCGTTTCATGGAGAACTTTGAAAGCCGTTTACAACGTTTAACTGGGGTCAGCGGGACTGCAGGAACTTGATCCGTCTCTTGTGGAACGACAGAGCTATTCTCTGATCTTATAGTTGCGATAGTCTCAGGAATATGTTTAGGCCGAGGACTGTTTTCTGAAACAGAATGACTTGGTGTTTCTGTGGCTTTGGTAGGTGTTGGGGGACCAGTGCTTGATCTCCGTCGCAAACTTCTATCAGAAGCCGCTACGGGCCGGCCATTTACATAGCCTACAATAACACCCTGAGTTTCTTTTACCCTTTTTGGCAAAGAAATCACAGTACCTCGTTTTCTGCGCCAAGGGGGCAATTCTTTCAACAGCGACTCAAGTGACTTTGTGGAAACATCATATTCATCATCTTCATCCCTTGGCGCTGAATGTTTTACATCACTTTTAATTTGAGCAATTGCGTTTCTCTGCTGCTCTTTGGCGATTTTCTCTGCAGGAGCAGCTGTAGAATTAAGTCCTGCAACTAAATTGTCTGAAAGCTTTGGTGCCTCTAGCTTTGGCTCCAGAGTTTGCTCACCCTCTGTGTTCCCACTACTCGCTTTGACCTCTTCCTCATCGGCATCAGCTACTGATGGCAAAGTGTCAATTTGTTGCTGCTCTGACACAATGCTTTCTGAAATAAGTACTGGCTCAGCTTCTTCTACCATATCACCCTTTGAGTGTTCCAGTATTTCTGTTATTTGTTGTTCAGTATATTCATTTAAGACCTCATTAATCACCCGAATTTCTTCAACTGGTTTAGGTAGGTTTTGAACTTCCGCCAAGTCAATATGTTCTGGTAAGACAATTTCTTCAAGGTCACCTTCTTCTGGAAGGTCACTTTCTTTTGGGATTTCACTTTCTTTTGGGAGGGCATTTTCTTCTGGAAGGTCACTTCCTTTTGAAAGGTCATTTTCATTTGAGAAGTCACTTTCTGTGGTGTGCAAAGAATTTGCAGTTGCATCTTGTACTACATCTGCAGCTTCCTTCTCGCCGTTCTCTGTTGATGCACTCAAAGGAGATTGAGAATCTGCGGGCTCGTTGATTTTACTCTGATCCGTCTGACTGATTTCAACTATGAGATCCAATTGAGTTGTCCCTACCTCCACCGTATCTCCTGTCCCTGTCATCTCTCTCACTTTAGACTGCTCAGTGGGGATTTGTTGACAAGTTTCTCCGCCACTTCCGACAAAGACCATATCTACGGGAGGTATGCCATCGGGCTTGGTGAGCGCCTGCTTCGGGGTAACCGATGTGACGATCTCGGGCATTGGGTTAGGACAGTTTCTCCTTTCGTTACGTCCAGCCAAGGTGCGGACTGTTTTAAGCTCCCACATTTCCTCCACGTACATATGCCCCCTGGTGCTTTTCCTTGCATTACGCCGTGGTGGCAAGTGACCATGCTGTTCCCTCAAACACTCTGTAATCGGTCTGTTGATATAAACAATGTCACAATGTCCTAGATCAGGGTCTATTACAACCCTAGAACTGGAGTTTCTCGGCCTATGGTCAGGTGAGTCCCGGATAGTCTTTCTGGCAGTTCGAGGGGTGTCCGTGTGGTGTGTATTTGAGGTTTTATGAGGGGCAAATGATTTTGAAGGTGTATCTTTGGTTTTTCCAAGAGAATCCTGCTGCCCATCTCGATTCAGGTGAGCAGACTGGCTTTGCTTTTTCACAGGGGAGCTGAGTCTAGCACTTTGAGACACTGCTTTGTTGGAGGAGTTACAGCCAGAATTGGCCTGCCTCTCCACAACAGCGTCAGTCTGCTTTAAAAGAGAAGTGGTGAGCACACATGACAACTTCTTCCCATCTGCAAGTTTATTGGTCTTCATTATCTTCATCTTAAGAGGAACATGATCACGGTTGTTCTCGGAGTTGGCTGTATTTTGAGTGGAATTGACTAGAGGTGTGGCACTTCTCAAACCCGATGCGTGAAGATCTAATGGCGGGTCGGGGGTAATGGATTTTAGCGATATCACTTCCCCTGGAACTTCCTTAGTCGTTGGCTTGCCAGAAATAACTAGAGAGATACCTTTTGCATTGTGAGTGGATGCATTAGGATGCCTTAGTTCTGAGCTAGATTTCTCACAGGTGCTAAGGCTTGATGTCATGACAGAAGGAGTTATTTCCTGCTTCTCAGAGGTATTGCAAGGAGCTTGCGATACCAATGCTTTCACTTCAGTCTGGAGAAAGCCCAGGGCATCCACTATCTGCTGTTGATGGTGAAGGCAGAGTTTGGCCATGAACTGCTCCAGCGTTGACGTGGACTGCAGCTCTCTTGCCTTTGTAATTTGTATTTCAGAAGACTCACTGAAAAAAACAAAAAAGAGAAAATACGGTGAATTGGGTGCCAACACAAATCTTGAGCAACATTACATCTGCCAAATTAATAAAACATTTCCCAAGTAGAAAATTAAGGAAGGTATAATTATCTTTACCGGGTAACCGTATCCCATCTTATTTTTCCACAAACAAATGTAAAAAATAAATAAAAAAAAAAAAAAAAACACTATTGGTAGCCATAAGTGTTTTCACAGTTATTTATTAGAAGAATAAGTGATTTTATAAAGTACAACTTTCATCCAGTGCATTTGACCAATTATAGTTACAATTAATTTCTTACTTTTTACCTTTAAATGTGGGTTTGGTTCCTTACAGTGTACATCAATACAATTATACACATGCACAATACATCTATTTATGGTACCTCATGTTGAATATCAGAAATAAAACATCTGGTGAAATGTATTACATTATCGGACCAAGGGCCTTACAAACAGCCTCAACACCCAAAATATAATGATCCGATGTAGCCAAGACCAAATGTTTCCAAACACATTTACCATTTACTTATTTAGATGGCATTTTTATCCAAAGTCATTTACATGTTTTTAAGGACAAGGTTGAGGTTAGGCAACTTGATCAAGAATGCCTAGAGGTAAGTTGCAGACATTGGGGACTCAAACCAGAACCTTTCGGTTGAGAATCTAACGCCTTGACAACAAAGTATTTTTGGATAGTGAGGCAGACTAAAGCAGTTTGAAACTAAAACATTTGGGATTTTGTGGTTCCTCATGAGCAAAATGTAATGTTAATTGAAAACGCAATTGGTGTGGCACATAGAAATGTCGCATTGACTTTTCAATTTGTCTACAAAATATAAGAGAAAGATAATATGCCATATTTGGGTTTACCTATCAGATAATTAAATCTAAAGCATTGTTTTGTTTTTTCAATCTTAAGTTTTATTTTGTATAATGCAATGATGCAACTGAATGCAATGAGATTGCATACAGTAAAACATCCGTTTTTACATTATGTAGTAGTGTTGTTTAGTAGAACATAAATTATGCATTTTTCTTTTGAGGCACTGTAAACAGTACAACTTGGAATAAAACTATTGAAAAAAAATCCCATCTAAATTAAGTGAGCATTGACATTCAGTGTATAACAATATACAAAAATAACAACAATGAAAAGGTGTAGTATAGTATTAGCAACCAGCAGAAACAATCAGAACGTGTACAGCAAGCCATAATATCGGAAATAGTAACTTTTAAAATGGATAAAAATATTTGATATTTGTTAGATTTAAAAATAACATTTGCTGCAGCTATAACCTGACCATTTGGCATGTTCAGGAACTTGATATCCCTGCTGGTTAGGTAAGTACCTGAATAGAGACAGTGACATGAGCATCGTCACTGAGGATTCTTCTGTCTCACTCAACATTAAAACAGTTGACGATGCGGTCAATATAACAGACAAGTCAATAAGCAAACTGACATTTCAGATAACTGTTGAGTGAGAGACATTGCACAGAAGCTATATTACACTGAAAGGTAGACCGTCAGGGTTGTTTACAGTATAAATTAAAACATTATGGGTTATTTACATTAACCATAAAAAAGCTTTACACAAATCCAGGATGCACATTTTCTACTTGACATTACTCCAGTGTTGGAAATTAGGATTTTCTTTAAGAAGTTTCCACTTACACAATCCGTCTAATTACACATTTGCTTAATTCCATACTTAACTAGTCATGCAAAATACAACTAATTTCATTCCACACATTAATATAAATGCAAACTTAAGATTTCAGATGTCTTTACTGACAAGCATAATCAGTTATGATCTTCATTTGTAACTCAGATCTTTAACAGTAACCTAAACCTAAACATAACAGTAGATCAAGATAAACAAGTGTCAACACAAATGATCTATTATCAATCAAAGGTCAATTTTCTAAATATGTTATTTTACTATATGGGTGCGTGTTCCAGTTTAATAAAACCTTTTTTTTTTATACACGCTTATAGCTATTTAGATCCATTATTAAATACTGCGCGAGATGAAATCCAAACCTGTTAGATCCATTTGAAAATTAAAATTAAATCATATCTTGCTTTTATACTAAATATAAAATCAATTAATCACTTCAAATCAATACATATTTGTTATATACACTAGCTGCACAGACTTCACAAACACACGCAAAATATAAACGTAGCAATAAATACATAAATGTCAACTTTTAGGATACTATGTACATATGATTGTACCCTTTGCTTAGTTCCCACGCACCGTGTTAGCTTTATGAGAAGAGCCCTTTGTGACCTTGCATCACTAAACTAGCAGTGATTAACTCTGCTCATCCAAAATATTTAAGGTGTCGTCATGATTCACACCGCAAGAGCAATTTCCTTTCGAGATCCTGCGTGTTGGTTTAATGGAACAGGCATGGAGAAGCTACGATTTAAAAGCGATCATAAAATATTTTGTGATGAGGTAGTAAATATATTAGCGCGTGCTACAATGGATATTATTAAGGGGAGCATGTTACCTGTTTTTAAGCTCAATACAGCTGGCAAATGAGAAAGTTGAGATATTGCATATACATGCGCATGACCAAAGCGATACTAGATGATTGTCATAGCAAGAATAACCCAATCAGCTATTTAACTTACTCTGACAATTCTTCTTTTCAGATTTTTATAAATTGAGATGAAAGTTCCATTAAACATATAGCACTACCATATCTTCAACATAGGGGTAATTAGTAAATTCATTTAACGATAAAATGCAATTGTCCTTAACCCAACTAATAACCAATATAATGACTAATAATCAACCGTTACCATCTGAAATGGTAACGCGAATAAACTTAGTTTAAAAGTAGTCCACATCTTATGTGCCTTCATCTGAGAGTTGTTCCTATATTTTATAAACAGAATCCTTAGAGCCACAAAGAAGGATATATAAAAGTATGTTCTGTTGATCCTGTGGTATTAACCTAAGTGCACATGTCCCTGATAAAATTCTGTAGCTTTTAAAATTTGTGTTTACAATCTAGGTTTTTTCCATAATTTCTCTGAATAAACTATCTGAGATACATGGTAAAGAGCTGTTCCTACAAAACCTTTAAAATGGCTCATTTAAAATGTATGCATTAAAAATGTATGCATTTAAAAAAAGTTTCCAGTTTCATCTACTGCCAGTATATTCAATAATAATAATATACAGTGTCTGCACTGAAAATGTTGAGATAATTAAATAAATACATATAAATATAACAATAATCAAATAAAAGGTGGTTGTGTGTACTTGGTGTCCTGAGGTATAACTGTTGCAGGTTTTGACCTGTACAAATCTCCACACATGTTGCGGTTAGGCGCTTTAGTGATGCATTACTGGAAAAGCAAGTCCGCCTTTTAAGTCAATGTCCGTACAGATGAGCAAAGCATTGTTGAGTTCCCTTTGTCACCAGGAGCTGCTATATTTAAAATGGAAATTAAATTAAAATTAGCCTTGAAGTAGGTTTGTGTGCCATTATTACCGCCATAAAAATCAGAGAAATAGAGTCAACGTATAACTGCTACCATTCAAACAGTGTGTATAGAAAAAAGGTTACAAAACAAACATTAAAAAACGAAAACATAAATACAAAATCAAATCCCAGAGACAATAGTAGTAGTAAGTTTGAATATTATAAAGTTGAAAGCTGGAATCAAATGTCGAAAAGGCTCATAGGGGTAACTATAAAATGCTGTTGATACTGGTTAAGGTAGCTTGTGAAGTTTACACGATAGTAAGGTGTGCACGACACAGAACGCAGAAATTAAGACATTTCACATCATATCTTAAAAAGGTATTTAAGTGTGGTATTTATCCCCCCTTTTTTAAGAAATGAGCAAACACGATATATGAGGCACTGAAATGCGCAAATATAACTTGAGTGAGGTAATCTTGTGCGCTTATTAAAAATCTTTCCTTTATACTTTCTTGATCAGTCATTTAACATGAAGTATATCCTGAGGGGTGAAGCTGAGATGAGGGATAGCGCCAATTCAAACTGTGTGGCAGAAGTGCATCACATATCTGGGTGTAAATATACATACATTTGACACGTCTTATCGTTGTTTAAGTGCATAAAAAAAAGGAGGTGAACATCTGTTGAACAGAATGGACCACAATGAAAATATTAAAAAACCTGGAATAACTTCTTTTCTTTTTTTTAAGAGAGGTGCTGAACCATGAGACTCTCTTTTTGTACCGCTCTGATGTGTGACTGTGTTCCGTTGCCGATTTTTGGACACATTTTAAACATTTGCACAACAGTGACAAATTAGTTAAATTGGCCCAGTTCAGAAGCAAGCATGTTGGAAATGGAAGTGCGTATAAACTGGACTCCAAGTGTTATTTACAGTGCTCAACATTAATTAAAGTGGTAAACGATTAAAGTGTCCAATCTCAAAAATGTAAAGTTAAATAGAAAACTAAAATAAGTACTAAAATAGGGCAGCAAGGGGCGCCGCTTGCCTAGACATGTAGTTTCAGATCATGTCAGTGATTACCTTTGTTACTTTAGTTTTTTATAAAAATGCAGTATTCAAGTTACGGCCATATGTTAAAATGCCTCAGCTAGTTTCAGCCGGCAATTGCTAGAACAGTGTATTACCAATAGTGAAATTAAACAATATAAATTATTGGGGAAAAGCGGTAACGGTTATGTGTCTGTCTTTGCCAGACTGAAAGCCATCATTTAAAAAGCCAACTTTGCCACTGTTTGACAAATATCATAAACAAACTTTTTTTTCCTACAACATCTCATCGTCAACATCATCATCATCTTCATCATCAGAACATTTTGGTTTCATGGTACTATACTCATCTGGAGTGAGCCCTGAATTGCAAAACTGAGTTAAATTCTCGGTGGGAGGACACTCCTGCTGGAATGCAGTGTCCCGGGAGTCCTGTGGATCCCCTTTGCTCTCGGGGGACTCCACGGCATCCTGCTCCTCCGCCTGGCTCATCAGCCTCAGTTTCTTCTTGGGCGGGTGTTTGAGGGTCCCCAGTCGCTCCTTAACCTTGTACTCCAGAGTGCTGTGTGGGATGCCATAGACGGACTGGGCTTTGGACACGCTCATCTTCCCGCCCATCACCACCACGATGGCCTCCTCCAGCAGCTCCGTGTTGTACTGTCGGTACCGCCCCCTCTTCTTCCTGGGCTGCTTGGAGCTGAGGTCTGACTCAGAGTCCAGCGCGGCACAGTGCCCCTCAGGGCCCTGCTGGTGGGATTCATAATGCCAGTATTCCTTCTCTGCGCCTGGGAGATAGCGTACCCCGCTTCGGTCTTTACAGATTGGCTCAGAAACGAGAGCCTTTCCCAGGCCGTTCTCCGACACCAGGGAACACCACGGCTGGTCGTTTACGGTTGACAGACCTCGCACCTGAGGAATCTTAAGGTCGAAAGAGGACAAATGGGAAGTGGCGAGGCCCTGATCTCCAAAGGCCTCCTGGAGGGGTTCTCTACCGCTGCCAAGCGACTTGGGCCACAACCCGGTGGCCTCCAACAACCTGGGCAGGTCTTTAAGGTGCGCGCTGGCCTGCCGGCTGCCCCGGAGTTTGAGCAGGGCTCCGAAATGAGTCTTCGAGTTCACTGTTGGCGCCGACCGATCACTCGAGAGGTCAGGGGTTCTAGAGCTGTGGTTCTGGCTGGGAGGTGACTTGGGGTCACTCTCCTGAGCCAGACCAACCTCCTCTTTGATGTGCAGCGAATACGCAAGACGATGGAAAGGCTTAAAATAGGCGGAGTGGCCGACATTCTCCCTCCTCCCATCCTGTAGGCTCCTGATAAACAGCCCGACTTGTCCGTCCGCTCTCAACGATCGCCTGATTGGATGGAAGGAAATTGGGTGTAAGCAGAGCTTGCACAGTGCCTTGTGTCTCTTATTTCTAAAAAGGAGGATGGATGGGGGAGGGGAGGATGTTGGCCACTCCTTTATTAGATGGCCTTGCTTGGGTAACATCACTAACACTTCAAATGGATATAGATTATATACATCTATGTGGCAGGTTGAGTGTGTGAACAAAATTGCTCAACGGTAGGAATTTGTTTTGATTTTGATGATTCTTGACAAACTGTTCCAACAACATAGGAGAAAAACAAAACAAAAACACAAAACCCGGGGTAAAGAAACAAATAAGAAAATTAATTAAATAAAAAGGAATACATAGATTTTTTTGTGTGTGTTGTGGCTTAAGAAAGCCAGAGGCAGGAGGGCATTACAGTGGTAATATGTCTATATTGAGGCAGAGCAAGGGCACACTGACTATGTGTTACGACGTGTGTGTGTGTGTGTGTGTGTGTGTGTGTGTGTGTGTGTGTGTGTGTGTGTGTGTGTGTGTGTGTGTGTGTGTGTGTGTGTGTGTGTGTGTGTGTGTGTGTGTGTGTGTGTGTGTGTGTGTGTGTGTGTGTGTGTGTGTGTGTGTGTGTGTGTGTGTGTGTGTGTGTGTGTGTGTGTGTGTGTGTGTGTCTTTACCACTGAACAAGCACAGCAATAAAAGAGTAAGCCAGCAAATATTGGACAGCTTTGTCACATACTAAACATTAAAAAGGTCTAACTCTATATGAAAACCAAAATGTAAACTACAAAATCAAGTCAATGTTGAGACAAAATGTGATCATTTGTAAATGACTTGTTGGTGTTAGTGTTAGTAGTGAGTGGATTAAACTGAGACAGTGATTAAGTTAACAATAAATTAACCAAAATACATATTTATATTGAGGAAGACACCATAAAATTAAAAGAGTAAAAGTATGTTTCATTGCAACTAGTGAAGCAGGCTTCATTCTATAAAACGAGATTCACATCATCTCCTACAGCAGTGAAGGCAGCTGTGGTAAATGAACTGATACTAAATTACTCAATTAAGAGTTGAATTACAGGCATGATACATTTCAAGTGCAATAAAATCTGTGTCCACAGATAGCAAAAGCTCCCTCCCCTCGCAAGGAAAATGGCAAAACATAATTTTGATAAGTAAGAGGTTGATTTAAGATTGGGGAGGGGGGAATCCAATTTGTGACTCAAATCAAAAGAGAAAATGTTGTGACATTAGGAATATGTGCTTTGGTTTGGAGAACTATTATTTTGTTAAAGACTCCATGGTAAAAGCTGACCTCATGATATCAAGAAGCCAATAACATTGCCACTAGTTATTGGCCATGTCAGATGACGGTTTGCCATATGGTTGACATACATAACCATATGCATTTGAAGTAGTACTTATTAAACGACTGCAATGTGCAGCTGTCCATAATTTCCTGACCTTCATTTTGCAAAGTGATTTTAATAGAAGTATTTGTTTAGCTTAGTTTTGCCATTTGGTTGTTGGTATAAAATAATGCGAAAATGAATGCGAAAACTGGTATGCATTTTTTTTTTGGCTAATATTTTATGGGAAACCCAACCAGTAACATAGTTCTGACGTCCCAGCTGCATCTTATAATATAACCAATCATATTCAACCTAAAATGAACAATTATTTAGCCTTCCAGGGTCCAACTGGCTCATACACAGGCAGAAGCCATAGATGTACGGGAAGAGGGCTAGGCCACCAGAACTACCAGCCATTGGCTGTGAAATACAAGAAATGTGTGCACATCTCCTTTACCTATATAATGTTCCATAAAAAGAATAAGAGTAAATGGGGTTATACCTTCCACTTAAAGCCCTAAAAGTGTGAATGAAATCAATTTAGCAAAATGCAGTAACTGTGAAAACAACAAGAGTGCTCAGAGACTGGACAGCAACAAAGGAGAGGAGGAGAGAGACACACACACTCCATCTTACCCCTTGACTGTTGGAGTGGTTGGAGATGGGTACGGGCTGACTGAGAGGCTGCTGTAGCGGGTCTTTCTGAGAGACAAGTCAAGGACCCCGTCTGAAAAAAAAAAGACAGAAAAAAAGGACAAAAAAAAAAGACAAAAGACAAGGGTTCAGTTCAAAGTCAGGGATGGGTCAGCTCGCCAAACTAAGCAAGCCTCAGGTGTATAAGCCAACGTGTTTCTGAGTGTGTGCGTGTTTTTGACAGCTTGTGACACCTTGTTCCGTGGGCTCTGCCTTGGGCTTCTTGACGGTGAGGTCCAGGGGGGCCTCCTGGTCGGCCATGAGGAGCTTGCTCAGGACGGGGTTTTGGTTGTGTGCGGCGGCGGTGGAGGCAGTGGTGACGGAGGAGGCAGCCGGGGGGGCACCCATGGGGCTGGTGGAAGGGGTCACGGGCAAGAAGGAGGGCGGGCGGGGCAGGCTTTGAACAGAGCAGGGCTGGGGGTCAGGGAGGGGGTCCTGAGAAGTGCTGGTTTTCGAGGTATATTCGGCAGCGAACTGGCGTATCATCCTCTGCATGATCTCCCGAGCTACCACTGGAATGTGCGGGTCTGAGAAGCTCGGAACATCTGAGGAGGAAACAAAAAAGGGCATGAGGAGGGTGTTGAATTCATGTGTTCACAGCCCACAGTCCAGCAAAGCGATGGATGGATTGAATCTTTTTGGCTTGTTACAGCCATGACATTAGACTATGTTGAAAATAAGCAGAGCAAGTTATTTTGTCCAGATAATACAATGTTTTAATGAGAACACATTTAGTTTTTTTTTTAAAGTTTTTTCTTGACAATCCACATGTATGGAGGCAGGGCTAATATTTGTATCCATTAATAACCTGGGTTTATGTTCGCAAATCAGTCTACATGACGTGCTATGTATATCATTTTATCATTCAATATTTAGGATGCGACAACACCCAACAATGTCAATCAATTAAGAAATACCATTTTAATTCTACCTAATAACAAAGTGAAAAGCTTCCCAACTGTCACCTTTTCTGCAGAGGACTGCATTGAGAAATTCTTCAGCCTGTTGCTCTAGTCTGTTGATTTTGGTCTGGTCGTTGAGCAGGAGAGGTTTTGGTGTATCTTCAAGGCCTTGGTTGCTTAGGCCAACAAGATGTTCCTGTGAAATGAACAACGGCGTCATCAGAAATACATCATATACATGCAATTTGTACTGGAAGAAAAGAAAAATCTAATAAATAAATAAATACTGCCAGCAATATGCTAATAATTATAAAAGATGAAGGGAAGTGGTTGCTGTCATCCAAAGTGCCTGATGGTAGTGTGGGTGCATCGATTCTCGGCATAGAGACCATAATTAACTTTTACGTTTTCGGTGTGTGACCATTTTTCCTTTTGTTCCTTTTGTGTTGCAGCTGTAGGACCTCATATGCTATGTTAACTGTATTGATCACATCAGCTGTAAAGCATTACAAAAAGTAAGGTCAATATAGTCAATATGATCGGAGTTGGGATGCGCCCTGGTAGCCCTGATGAAGCAGAAAAGATGTTCACAATCACTAGGTTGGAACGTGTGGCTTTGTGACAAAACAATCATCAAAAATCATACCTTTACTTTGTCCCGCTTGAGGCAGCAGAAGAGACAGTTTTCATCAAACGACCAATCAGACACTGCTTCGGGCTCACAGGCTGTGAAATGACAGAAATGACACAATGGAACCTCTATGTTAGGAGAAAGAACAACCGCTGCATGGGTTAGACAGTATTGCTGCTGGTTTAATAGAGACTATTTTTATTTCAGTCTGCAACTCCGCTCTGTCCACATGACAACCAGTAACTCCACTGGTCTGGAATTCCATAAGAAACGTAGAACAGGTTAAATATTTTCAAATGGTTATGTTCACGGTTAGATAACCTAAATAAAAAAAGGTTTTAATGTACTTGGAATACTTGGAAGCAGCCTGAGAAACCTGTCCTTTGAGCCATAGCCAACATGTATATTACCAACACATAAAATAATAGGTAAATAGTAGATTGATATGAATGTTTCATGAAACACCTTAAATCAATATTCTGAAGGTATTAAAAAGGAAACTCAAATGTTTCATTTACAATGTTTCGGCTTCAGTGAACATGCGTATGCGCTAGAAAGATCTCTGCGGAAAATGATTATAACCTGATATGAACAGCCAGCTAGTCAAAGCATTAATCATCAGGACATAACAGCTCTGTCTCACATTTCTCGGTGGTAGAGACCGCACTGAGTCAGACAGAGAATCTCTTTAATAGAGCATGTTTTATCATTCGACAACCCACATTGGCCAGGCATTAACAGATATTGCAGTACTGTACTGCCTTGATACTGTACAACCAATTCATTTGCAGTGTCCGGCGGTTTAAGCTAAGGCACAGAAATTAGGCAAACTATTCAAAATGAGCTTCAGGCATGATAAGGTCTATCAAATACACATCCTGCCCACGTGGTATTTGTATGCGTTCACATTGACATTAGCACATTAACTTTATATTCAGGATCACTAGGATGAATTTTCAATCTGAATAACATCATGAGTCATTACAAAAAGCTTATTTATTCTATTCAGGTTTTGATGAACCGGGGGAACAAATGGATTCAGCAGAACTTTGTTTGCAAGAAGCCTTTGTAACGTGCAACTATTGTAGAGGCCATACGTAGACACATACATATACGTCTCTCTCATCGCATGTCATGAAAATCCAAATAAGGCCCTCTTTTGTCTTACTAGCATGGCACATTGTCAAAAAATGTGTGAACGGTACTGTGGACTTTTTACGCTGGGCCCACCCTGTCCAAAACACCAACTTCATAGGAACACAAAGCATCTTCTTATCCAAATCAGAAGGAATGCCTTGTGGAGTGATATGAATGCAGAGGGACACCAGATGGTACAATGGCACAGCATTGTCATCATGGAACATAATGAAAAATCAACTGGATTGGAACACTTTAAACAATCCACCGTTAGGTTTACACACATATGACGAATTCGTTCATTGCAGATGTCCACAAATACTCACCTTTGAACAATTTGAGGTCTTCTACAACCCCTTGACCAAAGAGACCCTCCAGAATACTCTCAAAACCTAAAAGAAAATCAGAATAATATGATAATAAGAAACAAAATAACAATTTCAAAATCAGTGCTCACGCCTGTGGCAAATGCAACAGTGGTGGAGCATATTCACAATGTGCCGCTGGAAAATATGATAAAATGTGTGCGGAAGGGACTAAATTAACTTGCCTTTTCAAAAGATTTAAAAAAAATAAATTAAAAAACCAGAGGGACTCGTTCACAGCATATTTCTGATCTTCTTGTGTATTTATTCTAGAGCACTATCAACAAAGTACGTCTTTGCATTTCCTCTTGACAATCCCCCACAGCAACTCTCCTCTTGTGTTTTAACACATTATCTGTCTTCACCCCAGGTTTTTACTTTAATTGTAAATACATGGGCTCCATCCTCCAGTTGCCAAGCAACTGAAGCGACCAGAGTTGAAAGCACTTGCCGTTATACGTTTCATAAAAAACCCTAGAGAATTTTTTTTATAAAGATCTCAGTGTGATAACATTAAGCATGGTTGGACCTTTTGGTCCGAAAATTGTGTTTTTCCATAACCATAGAAATACAACTAAATACATGGCATTTAACAAAAATCTCCATTTTAGCTACAATGGCCTTTGACTAAACCATGTAAAATTCTAAATAGATTGTGACTGGCTACTACAGGGTCAACATACCATATGAAAAGTATTGCATATGTTTAACGAAGTGCTAAAGAAGTCAGAGGCAACATCTGTCTGCTGAAACAGACCAGATGACATATCCTCTCCTGACATGCCTTATATATACATACACCTTATATTAAAAAGTCAATATTTTTCCAAAAGCAAACGTTTAACATTTTAAGCTTGCAAGTTGTGTCCCTCTTAAATTAAAAACAAAAACACATACTGATCCACTCATTTGAAATCAAACCATTTTAGCACTGAATCTTGGTCTTAAAAAACCAAGATCAGAAGAAAATAAGTCAAAAAGTGAAAGTTGCCTTAAGATAAAACCACAGCAACACCCTACTTACATTAGCCTAGTTATTCTTGCACAGATGAAGCCCAAATTCATCAGACCTCTCTCGCCATCCACCCTCCTTCTGAACTCGTTCGAATGGCATCATCTGTTAAAAAGCCTTCTCACAGCCTCCCTTCCAGCTCCCACCCCCTTTTCAACCACCAAACGTAGAACGCGAGAGGGGAGTCAGGGGCGGGGGGTGTGGCGGGGAAGAAGGGGGAGGTGGTGGGGGGTGGGGATGGTTAGGTGGTGAAATATAGTCTTTGCCTATAGCCGAAGCGCGAGCCGGTTTCTGGGTTAGTGCACAGGACTTCAGCTGCAGCTTTCCAATCCTATTTCTGAAATATTTCAGAGGCAGGGGGGAGAAAAGTAGGTCATCCTCTTTCGTTTGACAGAGCAGCGGCATGACATCAAACTACTCTTTAGGAATTCAGCTGAGGGCATTTAAAGGCAAAAAAAAAAAAAAGAAGAAAAAAAGGTTTGTACAGCAAAACAGAACAGTTGGGCAATACTGCAGAGTGAGCTGAGCACCACCACAGTATGCCAGGATGATGTATATAAAGGAAGCATTCATACAGGGGTCTTAACAGTTATTTATGTTCCAGACTCAGACAAACATCCAAAGCTTACAAAATATATGCTGGAGGTATTAAAAAGTGAACATGAAGGAAATGCGTTTGAGAGAAATCCCTCATGTGGTATTATGCGTGTTGTCTGCTTCATGCCAACACAAAACATGTGTGAATGTAGTCCTTAAATGTACAAGTTTATTCAGGCGTTCCAGAACATTAGCAAATTACTTTAGCTGGAAATTAGGCCACCACTGAATTGCTGCTAAATACATTATGCTAGATGTATGATGTTGAGATCGCCTCAAGGTAAAATATAAACCGCGGGTAAAGAAGTACAGAGCTAAGTGGTAATGAGAAAGTGTATGGAGGCAACACAGTTGCACCCGATAGGCTGGCCATTATAGTGTTGATAAAAAGGTGTCGGAAATGAGAACGCAATCGTATAAATAATAATATTGAGGCACTAAAATATTGGGTTAACAAGCATGATTCATCCACTAGCTCGTGTAGAGACGTGACTAATATTGTGCATGTTGGCACGTCAGTAAGCCTTAATATCAGGCAGCCTGGAACTATTTTGCCATTTTATTTTCCATTGACATTTGCAGTGGTGTTTTAAGAGGTCTGATAGCTAATTCATTCCAGGGAGGGTCTTCCAATTCAGTCTACTCAACCTAAATGCTAAATTGCATTGATAACAAACACTTATTATTACATAATCATTAGTCCAGTAACTTTAACCTATGTTTAACCTTTTATAGTCACCGCTGCATTCACAATACTTTTCACTTCCTGTTAAAGTACAACATTGGGCTTGGTTTAGATCTTCGCCAGCACTCAGTGATAGAGGACAATTCTCAACAGTTAGATCTATGAATAAATAAAAAACCTCAACAGTCTTTCGGTGAATCTCTGTGAGCCCATAGTCATTAACAACTAACCCAATCTGTCTTAGCCTCCTCATGACCTACATACCCAACCAATCACAGTTAGGGAGGATTGACAGTGAGGATAGATTTGGTATGACACCAATGTCCTTCTGAGCAGCACTTAGGAGAGAAATCCCCTTTCAGGAGAGTTCATCGCATATCTAGGATCCGATTATCCAATCCTAAATCCTAACCTTAACACCAACACTGTGCATCACTGGGAAACCAAACATAGGATGCTAAGTCGTCTTTGCTGGGTTAGATGCAAAAGATGCTATGGCTAATGTTTTGGCATTCTGATATCCGGCAGATGAGTGGTGGAGCCAAACGTTTGGTGTCTTTCAAGCCTATAAATTAGATCACTGGACAAGCTTAGTGCAGGCCACGTCTCGTTTATTAACCAGCCGTTGCCGTGTAATGCATTTGATGGAACTGAGTTACTCTAGGGGGATTAGGGTAAGAAACAATTAAGAGTAAAGGCTGTAAATTCTACTAGCAAGATGGCTGCCACTGTTAAGTGATTTTATTACCCAACCTATATTATATTAGAGTAGCAGATCACTGACTTCACCTTGTTCGCAATGCATGCCTGTTCCAATAAAGACACATTTCTCCATACTTAATGCATGTATAGGAAAATTATGAGCTACATTTCAGTTATGCCTTTTAGAGCAACAATATAACAAATATACCTTAACCTCATCCACCTTCTGTCAATCTGTTAAATATAAATATGCATCTACATTTAGCCCACACACAGACTTGTCCATGATGATTAAATGATTTTCACTGGCACTTTGGAATTAAAAGGTGATTTTCACCTGCTTTCACCAGGCCTACTCACCGATTCCATGAAGATCCAGAGAATAGGTTGCAATTCAACGCAATGCAGAAATTAGAGTTAGGCATAAGCGATATGTTGAAACCTCATTAAAAAAAATATCAATACCATAAAATGTAATTGCGCTAAAAACGTTTCACTTTTAATTGTGTTCTTAACCTATTTATGCATTTCACATGTTTATGATTTGTTAACATATTTTACCCAATTCCCATAGCTCTGGCTAGTATTCTACCATCATATGGTTGAGTTCTTGGCCACGCGTTATCAAAGCACGGAATTCAAACTGCTGTGGAGGTTTTTGATGACAGCCTTCATTTTAGAAGCAGGAGTACAGCGGGGACAAAATAATGGAAGATTTAGAAAGCAAAGCTATGAGTTTGTTACATACATAATTTTCCTTTGGAGTATTGCCGTTTCTAAGGTAAATACATTGGAGTCCAATGTGAGAATTTAAATATGGGGAAAAACACAAAACGTGCTTCATATAAAATATTTTATTTACGGAGTAAATACTGTGAAAAAAAATTCAAAAACAGTATAGTTTAACCCAAGATACACTTGCAAGTCTCAATACACTCTGTCACACTAGTAAAACACCAAAACCAATACAATAGAGAGGGGCCCTGGAGGGCAGCTTATGCATCTGTTATGTTACAAATGATAAATCAGCCTACACTAATTTCAAGACCAGAGCATTACAAAAATAACAACCCACCACAACTGACTCGATGCAGCCGTTCCCTGAAATGTTAATAGAATGCAAAAACTCCATCTCGGGGCTGCAGTGCCTTATCTGCACTGCCATAGCTGTGAGGGTCTACATGCTCTGCATCTAACCCCAGCCCAACCCCCACTGACAGTGCAGCGCAACTCACAAGAGCAGCGGAGAGCTGGAGCTTCAACTCTCTGCACCCCCAAAGCAGTGGGTAACCAAGATAAGCCCTACCTCTGGGTCTTACTACATGGTTCTTGCTACAACTATGACATTCACCCTGTATAGACTGTATCCCATTTAAAATACATTGAACCATACACCAGTGGTTATTGCTCAGGGTGAGGCAAGACTGGCGTTGAAAAGTAGGGCTAGACGAGGGCAATGAACTGCAAGATCATCTTTGGCTCATGACTAGAATAACACAAAATCATATAATTTGTCTGAACATAAGTGTTTGTATGTTTAATCACAGCATGATAGTGACAGACCATGTAATGGTTTCAGTGTTTCTAATGTGGTTTCACACATTTACAAAAAATAAAAGAATTATAAATGGAAAGGACCTCAATTTAAATGTTGCCAAAGGCAACAAATATGAAAGGAGAAAAAAGGGGGAAGCCTATCCTGACAAAAGCCTGTTGGTGGTCAAGGAGATGCAGACAAACACATGAGCGAAGGAGATTTTATATCAATGAGGAAATATAAAAGCCTTGAAGTTGAATTACTCATTTCAGCTATGGTATTTGTCAACCGTGTTGTGGGGTGGACCTCTGACCCTTTGACATGCTCACATTGCAAAGGAGGCAATTTCCATTAAACATGAATGGCGATAACCATTGGGCAAACATCACGCAGTACAGATGGTGGACAACTACCAAAGAACACAGACACTGTAAACATCCAACTTTTGTTAATAGGGAGGAAAAAGTGAATTATTTGGCACTGTACTAAGTACGATGCTTGGTTTTAAGGAGTATTAATCTAGACAGTAGGCAACAGGGATACAGCTTTTAGAAACATTTAGACAAAGGATGGGGGAATGACCATGAATGTTTAACGTGATGTAATGCAAGCTGACACACAAATGGTTTAGTGCAGTGCTGAGTAAACCCCAGAATAAGGATGCCGAGAGACCATGTGAGATAAATAAAAAGCATTACATGAAAAACAGAAAGCTCTGGATTTGTGTGAAAGCTGCTGTACAAACACACAAATGCATACACACAAAAAATATGGCTTGCCATTCATTCGATAGACGTATTATTATATAACTATTTAGTCATTTAGCAGATGCCTACATCCAAATGGATTTGCAGTGGATGTAGTTTAGTTTTTAGATTGCGGCCTTTGGGCTCTTCTATTTTAATCCAGCCAGTTACTGTAACTTTAAATTTCCCTAAATCGGGACAAACGTTGGCCTACTCAGCTCTACAGAGTAGTTTTCAGCCGGGCGCTGACTGAGTTTCCAAACACACACGTACACACGCACACACAATAGTTTCTGCTGTTCTATAAAACAATTGTCCTTCTCTTTCGCCTGTGCTTTTACTGCTTGCATTAAATACACCAAGACAAAATGTCCATTTCAGCTTCGCCAGGGTTGTGGTGGCGTTTCACCACACACCACAGCACTCTTCACCCAAAAGCCAAACAAAAGTATGGCCTTGTTGTCATAGACAGAATCTGCCATTCTACGGCAGGCAGGCTGATAATGGTTGTTGTCGTGTACTCTGGAGGTCTAAACTACTGGGAAACAATGGACATTTGTCAGTCAGAGAACAGAAACTGTATGACTACTGGAAATGTCCAGGATCTGGGAGTTTGGACAAGTCCAAATATTTGTGTCTTTTTTTTCTGCTGGTGAAATACTAAGACTAAAACAACATTTTTGAAGTATTTTATATGATTTATTAATTATTGTAGGTCTGAAATAGCGTTTAATAAATAATTTAGGTGTTGCTGTATTGCTAAATCCAATTTAGGAACTAAAGATATGGTATATGGTTAAACGCTATACATTTCTGTGGCGACTTTAATGCAGTGATGTGGTGCATCACCACATAAATAATACAAAAACCTAGCATAATTTGTTTAAATGCATTATTCAATTCACGAAAGCAGTTTGCACTGATGCCTAGGGTTGAGCAACTGGACGAATAGAGCACAGCTTGTCACTCGCTAAATGTAGGTATTGTCAGAAAATAAAATGTCTATGGTTGAAAAAAATTATATCTATATATATATATGACCCTAAATAAATCAATATTAGCCATAGGTGCATTGCCAGCTTGATCTCAACTTAATCATTCTTCTCTCTATCTAGTGTTGGCCAGTCCAAATGTAAATGTCTGCAACACCGTTGTTCATGGCACAAATGCTATGATAAGCTTTTAACACTTCATGTGTAACTAACATGTGCCACACATAAATACACTGGAATTATAGATCTCCATTCAGCAATATGGCTATATGGGCGTATGTTATTGTTGCCCATTGTTAACTAGCCAACGTAGCCTATCCTTTACCATGGATGCAACAGCATTTTTGTTAGTAGGATAGCCTTTTGTCATGTTCTTCCAACATCCCTTGCTTGAATAGGAATTCCCAACAGTTGCAAACAACATTACAGATCAAAACAGAGATCTACCAACACGGGTGTTAAAAGCAGGCATTTAGTCTCTCCAAAAAAATGAGAGGCATGCACGATTTCTATAAAATGATCCAACCTACACGTCTGTACTTTTAGATATTCATATTTTATGTAACATGATGCAGAATTCCAGACTAAGAGTTGGATCCATGGTATTTCGACCAATCATAACACATTGTTCATGGAAATATACATACCAACGGGAACATAACTGAGGCAGGGGAATGTAATGCATAGCTTAACACAGTGTTGTGATTGGTCAAAATACAGAACCGGTTCTGGATTTCAGGATCCAGTTACCAAAGATTTGCCTACCTAAAAGTACAGACATGTAGACTGGAGTATTTTTTTTAAATACAGTTTTTGTACCTTATGGTAATGATGTGTTATTGGCAGGATGCCATGATCAGTGCCAGTACTGCTAAAACCAATTAACAGACATATCCTACTATATAACTGGGTTAACACTTACCATCACTGCAGTTTATACTTTAACTATTTTTAACAGATACATTGTTCAAAAACAGTTATTACACATCGTGTGTGTGTGTGTGTGTGTGTGTGTGTGTGTGTGTGTGTGTGTGTGTGTGTGTGTGTGTGTGTGTGTGTGTGTGTGTGTGTGTGTGTGTGTGTGTGTGTGTGTGTGTCATTCAGCAATTTTTGTAAACCGAATGATGTGTTATTTTCTCACTTAGGATCTAGCTCGGATACATTGTGCTGATAATGTTTTTAGGACCGACACCATCGTTAACAATCCAAAATAGAAAATAACAGCAATGGCGTCCTAGAGGGTCTTGATGCAAGTCGAACTTTCGCGTTGCAGCAATGCATTAAGGGATTTGAGAAAGCAAGCCATGTTGACCGAAAACATCGAAGAGCATTCACTGCCCTCCCCCCATTAAATATACAGTATAGTCAAACGAGAACGCGCATTCTCCAACCAGGGTCCGCAATTTGGCCGACGCAACGCGTAATTCCTGTTCGACACTCCCTTTAAAACAAATACGGAGCCCTTTAAAAAAAAACTGCGTCGTATAACGCCAATAAACTTCAATATATTAACAGCATCGTTACACCAGATACACAATATTACCCAGATGCAAAGATAATGATTTTGATTTGATTCGTACTCATTATGCTAAGCGCCTTTCCGTTTAGAGGCTGGCTGTCGTGAAAAAGGAAACAGTTGAGAACAAAAAAGTAGCTCGGAGATGCCATGGTTGACTCTAGTTATTGGTGGCTAATACACCCGTAAACGTCGAAGAGCGTTGGACCTGAAACTATACATTTGTCGAGCGTGCAATGCGTTTTCCTTACCTACACAGTGAATGAGTTTATGTCGCCACGAGTCAAGTTCCTGCCGAAAGCCGCGCCTCTCGACAGTGCATTGCTGCCTCTTGCACAGACTCGCCATTTTCTACAGATCCTCTCTGAACGCGCTCACGTTTGAGGAAAAGGAAGCGCTCTTGCCTACTCGTGAACGCGCCTCCAGTTGAGCGCGGTTGCGAGAGCAAAGTGATGAGTTTTATATATAAAAATATGTATAAAAAATATATGTACTGCGACATTTGTATTTATTTGTTTACATTTTGAGACTGTGTGATTGGTAGCACTGTAAAATGTAATTCGTTATGATAGGCCAGCATTTTGAATGCTTACCAAGTTTTCTTTCCAAATAAGAAAATGATGTTCAGACTATCTATCTATCTATCTATCTATCTATCTATCTATCTATCTATCTATCTATCTATCTATCTATCTATCTATCTATCTATCTATCTATCTATCTATCTATCTATCTATCTATCTATCTATCTATCTATCTATCTATCTTTCTTTCTTTCTTTCTTTCTATCTATAGGCTATCTAACCCTGTCTCACAAACGTATTGGACTAATAACAGAAAATAGCCTCATAGGACTGCACATTATATTAGCACAGTGCTACACAGCAGTCAAGCTGAACCCAGTAGCACAGTATTCTGTGCTACATATATGCACACCTATATGAATGATGCAATTGGGGAAATAAATAAAAAAATCCATACTATTTATTGCCATGGCCAATTATAGCCTAGCTATAGCAAGAAAAAACTGATATAGGCCTACGATTTCACCAATCTAATATAACATTTGTAGTGGCTGAAGGCCTGTTCATTGCAACAACGACACATTAAATACATTCAATTTCTGTTAGGAAAATTACGTTTTGGTAAATGTTGCTATGTTAGTGCTCTAGGCCAATCAGAACGTGTTTTAAATGCGAGGCAGCAACAGTCAAGCAATGAAACGGCGCGGCAGTTAGGGCACTGTGATGCTATTGCAAGCCTGAAATTGGAGAAGGTATGGAGAAATGCGATGCATCGTACCCGGTAATTCTACGCTATTTGCTCATTTAAGGTAGATTCCATGGTCTACAGGAGGCAAACGTAGCGCACAGGTAAATAGCATAACTGGATATTGATGCTTTTTTACTGTATGTCATACATAATTTTAGCTGGAGCCCTGTTTACTGCCTATGATAAAGAAACACGACATATGCGGTCTTGACAACAAGCAAAGGCATTAAACTGATGACTAATAGACAGCTCGGGGGATGTACAAGTTGTTACCTATATAAACGTTTGTCACCGTATAGCTATTTTGCTTTTAAGTGTTAATACACAATTTACAGACGGTGGTATGATAAGAATTCACTCTCATCCTTATTCCCATAGCTATAAATGTCCACAAAACCTATTGAAATTGTACTAGTTCTGGTATTCATGTATTTCTTTGTTTAAGTATTGCTTCATTCCAGCACATTTAGGTTTTAAATGGGGCACCAACAATCAATGAACCCATTTTATTGGCATGTTATTTACTATGACTCAAAGGACATAAATAACGGTATATTCCCCTCTACGTAGATGCATTATCCCCATTACCAGTGATCATGATAATGATACGCTTATCTGAGTTTTTGTATCTCTCACTTATTAATGAGTTACAAATGCAAAATAACTTGCCTCAAATAACAGGAACAAGGTTTACTATGTTAGTATGTGTGTGTGTGTGTGTGTGTGTGTGTGTGTGTGTGTGTGTGTGTGTGTGTGTGTGTGTGTGTGTGTGTGTGGGTGTGGGTGTGTGTGTGTACACCTTTGTGTGTGTGTGTGTGTGTGTGTGTGTGTGTGTGTGTGTGTGTGTGTGTGTGTGTGTGTGTGTCAAGCAGGGGTGACATGACTCTGACCAGGGGATCTTTCACCTACGCCAGTGGGGAAGAGTATCATGGCGAGTGGAAGGAAGGCAAGATGGACGCCCCTTTTACTGTACTAAATCAAGCTTGGGAATATATAGCTCTAGGATATTGTCAAAGGTTGACAAAATTTGTGTCTGCTTGAATTTAACATTGACCTCCTTCAATTTAGGAACTATCTGATTGGCCCAGGATAGCCAAGACTCTAGCATTAACTTTTATATGTTAAAGAGTTGTTTGTTAAAAAAAATTGGGCATCACTTAACAAAATAAGTTCCTGTACACCAAATGCTAAAGGTACATTGTTTATAGACTAATGGACCCTAAAGTGGAACTGCTCAACGCAAGATGAATGGGATTTGTCTGGTGAACTATGTAGGAACAGCAAACGGCTCCTTTTATACTGTAAATCACACAGACACAAACACACACATATACGGTAATGCCATTGACTGACCAGTTCAGGCTATTTAGGCAAATCTCTATCAGCTAGTCCTGGTAACCAAAGAGGACCCGTGTCTGATTGTCAGATCTTTAGGATTAGACTTTGGACTCTTTGGGAAACCTTTTAATATTGTTCTGTCAGCAGCAGTTTATCAGTCAGCCAACATTTAAGTAAGGTTGAAACCGTACAGCTGTGGATGCAATGTATATTTGACGAATTAACTTTTTAAACTGAATTCTTAGATTGTATTATGTATTATGATATTTTAACCTTCCAGACCATGTTAAAAATCTCTAGGATTAGGTGGCTTTAAATCCTACAGCACAGCAGGCAGATGGGTCTTCTAATTCAGCAGTAAACCTTAAGCTGACACTGGGAGACACCCATTTAAACTCAGCACGCCTTCAAACATGTGACATATCCAATGGCTTTTACGGTACAGACGTAATATGGAACCCAGTGTTGTAAAGATCATATCCATTCCAATTTTGTACACATTCTTTGCTGTTAAATGATATTTGGTAACAGCATTGAAGGGGTTTCATATTGGAAGATATTGAGGTTTGAAAAAAACCCTCAATATCTTTAGATTTCCTTTAAGACGAATTGCACAGGATTTTGGGAGGTCTTTGCCCTAACAGCAGGTGTGTCCCCAGGTCGGAGGCATGGCATTGGCCGGCTGAAGTTCCAGGATGGAACCAGCTACATGGGCCAGTTCCAGAATGGACTCTTTCATGGTTCGGGCGTTCTGCTGTTTACAGACGGATCAAGGTGTGTCATGGGTGTGCAGGTTACAAAATGTACATGTTTTTTTTTCTCAACTCTTTGTCTAAAAGTTTTTGTTTTTTCACGCAATCTCAGGTATGAAGGAGAATTTGCACAGGGGAAGTTCCAAGGCACAGGAGTCTTCGGTCGATATGATGGCATGATGTTTGAGGGGGAATTCAAAAGCGGACGTGTGGAAGGATACGGTAAGTTTTGCAGTGTTTCTGTTCTCTAGTCCCCTCGAATTGGTCCACAAATGAATGTATGGAACACATTTGTAGTCCAGAATCTTGTCATGTCTGGTATCTTGGTTATGTTCACTCCAATTTTGATGATTTTAAATGTTAATTTAAGTATTTTGATTGCTTTGTTTGTTTTCAGCCTCACTGCTTCTGCTAAATGACCATATGTGTACCAACGGCACCACACTTTATCCTGTGTTTTCTACTTCTGGCCTCCTGCTCATCCAGGGCTGTTGACCTTCCCTGACGGGGCTCACGGTGTGCCACGCAACGAGGGACTGTTCAAGAACCACAAGCTCCAGAAGAGGGAGAAGTGTCCCGGGGTAGTGCAGCGAGCCCAGGCTTCTGCTGCCAGCGCCCGCAGCCTGGCACTATGACCCTGAGCTCAACCCCCCCCCCCCCCCCCCCCCCCCCCCACCACCACCACCACCACCACCACCAACGGCACTAGCAGCCAGGGACAATGGAGTTACAGCACCTTTTCAGCAGGGCCTCAGGGATGAACATCTTAACTTGAGCTTTTCTACTTGTCTCTCTATCTCTCTCTTTCTCTCTTTTTATCTCTCTCTGTCTCTATCTCCTTTTTTTATCTGCTTCTGCTTCTTGCTATAGCTCTGCCTTCACGATGGCTTTGAATGCATCTCACGCGCCTTGTGAACACATAACGGACGACGGTATGATTGGTTCAAAATGGCCAATTGATTTCCTTAATTTTGTTCATCGTGCTGCTGGTAAAAGCATCTACGCACTAGAAGTTGTTGTGTCGCTTTTCGAACAGTATGTTTAATGTATCTCAGAACCGTGTTTTGCCTCTATTATGTCTGATTGTTTGCAGTTCTAGCAGACGAGATAGTATTATGTCTGACTGTTTAAGATATTAAGTCACTGAATCGAAGACAACCAAAACTTGACCAAAAGCAAAACAAAAACACAAATAACGGTCAGTATTATCAAATGTTACTGCTGCTTAATGTCTCATCGAACAGTGTTTGTTGCTAAAAACTTCACCCTCCAACAAATGTAACTGATTTGAGGAGGAGGGAGGGAGTGTTGGGAGTTTGGTTGCTGTTATTGCATTTGCAGTAAAAGGGAGATTCTTGGCGAGGATACTAGAAGGAAAGAATGTCTGAAAATCAATAGATGCTCATCACTGTCACAGCTGGAGAGTAGAGGCAGGAAGCACAGGCCAGGACTGTCATACTAATGGCGGCCCAGTTTATGTGTTTGTTTTTCGCAGATCAACCGACATTTGAGCAATCTCTCAAAGAGAGGACTTTTGAGCTACCAATAAGATTACAACTCTGAGCATCCCAAGTCCAGCTATCTATGCTGTTCATCAAGCGGTTATTACAAACAAACTACATTTTGAGAATGATTTTCTATAATGGATCATCTTAGATTTCCAGCGAATGGATTGAAAGGCTTATATATGTTTACATAATTGAAAAAAAAAGTGTGTTAGTGGCATGGACCTGAGTTAAGGCAGTTGAAAGTATAATATATGTGTCGGCACATTTAATCCCAAAGTATTTTGTTTTCTGTGTAGTGCTTATTTATATCAAAGTCATCTGGTGGCTTTTCTTTACCGACTTGATACTGTTTTGTTGTTTTAAATAGATCGCAGTGCTCTGTAATGATTAAAAGTGTGTATACGAGAGTGGATTTGTGTATTGTAGAATTGTACCAGAGTCTGTTATCGCCACAAATATTCTGTGATACCAAATTAATTCAGTGTACTTGAACAGTTAAACAGCCTTAAAGAAATAACGAACCAATCAAAATCAATACTCTGTAGGGCTCATTTGCTTGTTTTGGAATGCCCCCCTGAATACTGCAATCTGCTGCAATGTAAACTACAATCAAAAACAGACACAGAAGGTAAAAACCCTACATGCAACCACACAACACAATTCTCCATTAATACTTGACATTTGCTGTAAAGAATGTACAATAAGTGCGTATGTGTTTTTCAAGAAGTGTATTGGATTTGATTGTTTTTATCAAAGAAGACCATCTCTTTTTCTTTGCCTATGCAACCCTGTTTGAGCAACAACAACAAAAAAATCATATATTGGACCTCTATTCTTACAGGGTGCGACACACACACACTCATACACTGTCTTCTGAGAAATTACACTTGGTGCTTTAGACCCGTGCCTGTCCAGACTTTGACCTGCCTTGAAATAGCATTGCCATGGTAAAAAGAATTCTCCTGTAACATCAGTGTTGCTTTGAGTGTACTTAGAAAAAAAGTGCAGAATATCAGCTGCAATATGTCTGTTATACCACATATATATATATCGTTCATGTGTTTAATAAAATATTGTGCGTGTTAAAAACTAAAATTCATGCTGTGTTGGTTGCATGACTAATGATTCCAATTATTTAATTGCAATAATTCAAATTCAGTCCACCATTCAGGGTGCACCCTCTGTATAATGTTCTTTGAAATGTGCTGTGTAATGTCTTAGCATAGAAGATGTGCCTTTAAATATGATTGTACCTTAGATGCCTGGATGTTAACAATTTGCCAAAATGACACAATTTAATTAAAAGAGGAGTACAGTTATAGCAAACAGTGTTTAGCTTCTGATCCATGAATTGTGTCTTCATTGCTAGCCTTGATGTCTTGTCACGATGAACATTTTACAAAATTGCACAAATGTACTATATTGAAATAAGATAAAACCAACCTTTAGATGATTGGCATGGTATAGTCTACTGGTGTGTGCCCGATATTTGATCATTATAGATGATTCAAATGTTTGAAACCATAAATATTTTGGGGGGATATTGTATATTTAATAGGATCAAAAGCACACAAGTTTGTATAAACGACAGAAAAATGGGCTGTTGGTTGTCTGACAGTGAATGAACAGCCCGACCTACCACTGCACTCTGCACATCTGATGATTTAAAAAAAATAGGAGCATATGTTCACTGAGCTCTCTTAGAATACTCTCAAGAGTGTATTAGAACATATCTCAAATCTCAACGTCACTGGATGCCATAGTCAGGCTTTTAGCCTCTGTAAAATCTGGTGGAACCTCAGCCCCTTACAATGGTATGCAAATGGTATGCAACGCGATCAATATGGCTCTGCCTCATGAGCAGGAACATTAAATAAGATGAATATCGGCTGGCTTTCAGAGGTTGCTGTTAAACTTGTTAAGCTCCCTAGAATTAATTCACTGAAGGCAAGCCAGAGGCATACTAGATTGAGATATTGTAGAATAATATTTTAGACAGTGTTTCTGCAATGTCCCAAATGTATTTGAACTAATCCTGCAGTTTCCTCTGTACTGTCCCAGAAAGATGGATCTCGTGGCAAGACATGCAACACACAATGCTCATATGTGCATAATCAGATGCATTTAGTACAGACCTACATACAAACAGAGCAATAAAGACTCATGACCTCTTAAAACTATGACAGGATAGTGTAGTGGCTACGGTGTTCGGCTTCCAGCCAAAAGGGACAGGGTTAGATCCCCAATGTCTGCAGCCTAACCTGTAGGCATCCTTGAGCAAGATGCTAAACGATGACTCAATTGTGAATTCATACCGGAGATAATTCTAAGCAGTTTACACTTGATAATGAGCCAGGGTAGAACCACACACACACACAAACCACCCACCCAGATAAAGGAACACCCACACCGAAAAGTGTCGAAAAAGGTAACTGATGTTTTACATTGTATGAGGATGATCTATTACACTCCATGTAGCACCTCCACACAGCTCTGGTCACTCCTCTCCCGTCTCCCTGTTATCAGAAGGCTGTTCCCCTGCCCCCTTCAGCTGTTCCACTCTCTGCAGGATCTCCATGGTGTCAAAGTGCCACTGCTTCACCTGCTCCAACGCTGTCAAGCCCTCCTGCAATGCAGTTAGCACCAGCTGTCTCTTAGCAACGCCAATGTCCGATCATATGTACGATTATATACATGCAACGTGGTGTAAATTGCCTTGCCTAGTATATACTTTATATGTACGATTATATACATGCAACGTGGTGTAAATTGCCTTGCCTAGTATATACTTTATATGTACGATTATATACATGCAACGTGGTGTAAATTGCCTTGCCTAGTATATACTTTATATGTACGATTATATACATGCAACGTGGTGTAAATTGCCTTGCCTAGTATATACTTTATATACAGTCCACTGCATGATTGCCTTTATTAAAGCTTCATAAAAGCTCATATGCTACACATTTGTGAAGTACAAAAGCATGGCTGGATGAAACGCAAGATATAATCCGTTATCCGACGACGTTACTTTATGGTGCTCTTACGAGATCTTACATGGTTTCTGATCTGTGTGTCCACCCCTGCAACAATGAGCAGCTTCACGATACCACATCTATTAAGACGCACTGCGTCATGCAGGGCAGTGTCCCCCTCCTGAAGAAAATGAAGAGAAAATGAGGCCCATTCATCACAGTGATAAACTATGGGAGGCGCAGGTTAGAGAGACTGAAGGCGCAGAGATGTTTGGCTGTTCTTGTTTTATTTTGTCCTACCCGGTCCCTGCAGTTTATTTTGACACCGCAGGACAGCAGGTACTCCACTAGACCGGCATGGCCCGTCCTGGTCGCCACATGCAGAGGAGTACTGTGCAACTGTGGATCGCGCACACACACAGCACACACACACGACTCATACCGTGAGTGGTACTTAATCACACGCATTCAGGTTTATAGGTCTGTGTTATCTGTTCTGGAACATCCATGCATGCATGTACACACACACACACACACAGGCACATTAGTCAAGCTGCAAATAAACCAAGCAAAGCTTCTCACATACACAAAAGGCATGGAACACACATTGTCACCTTGTCCCGGGAATTCAGGTCCACTCCGTGGTCCTTCAGAACCGTGACGATCTCCACTCTGCCCCCTCGGCAGGCCCAGTGGATGGGCCGCGAGTCCAGCTGGAACGCCACCAGAGCAGCGGGAGCAAACCATTTAACCCCTTGAACATGAGACACGAATGCTGAGGAAACATGAGCAAACGTCCGACTGGATCTCACCCGATCTTTGCAATGGACGTCAGCCCCTTTCTCCAGCAGACTCTGGACCACCGTGAGGTGTTCTTCGATGGAGGCTCGGTGCAGAGCTGTTCTCCCCAACTGGAGAGATAGGGAGCAGGGCATGACGTTTGGGGGTTAAAATGGGGTTTGATCTGAAACACAACCCCTTTGAGAACCCATGCTGGTATAGGATGCTGTTTGTGGTTGGCTGAGAAATATAGATTCTAATGGATCTGTTCACATGAGACCGATTTATACCTTGTCGCATACGTTAGGGTTCCCGTCGTCGCAGAGGTACTTCTCTACCACCTGCTGTTTGCCCCGAATGGCTGCATTCAGGAATTCTTCTGTGTCTACTGGTCCAAACTGGTACACACACACGCACATGCACACACACACACACACACACACACACACACACACACACACACACACACACAAACACACACCACAGGAGTATTCAGGAACAGGAAATAGAAAGGGGATCCTGTTTGTTACCTTTCTCTTCTGGACCATAAATAGACCTCCTGGCTTTACCACAGGCATCGGCACAGACACCAATAGGGAGGTCCTCTTCACGGGCCTCTTCCTTCTAGGTTGTCCCTCTAGGTTCTCTGCTCTTCCCAGGTTCAACATGTCATGGAGGAGGTTGGCAGGGATCATCCTTACGCTCGCCTCGGCCTGCTTTAATAAGACAAATGTGGACAATATTGGAAAAAACAAGAATGTGATAGGGGTCCAGGATTAGGCCTTTCATCAGGGAACTGCTTGGTGTATGACGTGATGTATGACATACCATGTAGGAGGTTACCCAGAAGGTCAAGAGAGCATCTCAGATCAAAGCAATGGGTTACATATTAATATTGTGCATTCTCCATAACTCACAGATTGATGCAAGTTAATTAAACATTGTTAAAATGTTGTATTGATTTTATGTAGACTGATTCTGCATTGACCTTCCCTCCCTCTTTCCCCTGAATAGGAGAAGATGGAAAAGGTGTTGGAAAAGAATGCATGGCTCTAGTATATTCAGGTAAAGAACTAAATACACCCAGTTGCTAGAAGCCTTCCTGGTTTTGGTTTTAGAAGCAAGAAATGGAATGACTCTATAAATGGAAGCAGCTCGTGGGACTGTTTGATGATGACAAATGTGACATTCAACATTCTGTATGTAACCTTCAGCGACTTCTGTCGTAATGAATCTGCTCTTAATCTTTTATTTTTAATAGAAAATGGAAAAAACGTAATCCCTTCCAAATACCATATCAGGCGTCAATACCATATTGATATTAACACAATCAATACAGACATTAGGTCACACTCTGTGAAAACAGAACATGCATTTTCACCATCAATGTCTGCAATTAACCAAAAGGTGATATTTCTTTGATATTGAGTCACTTAATTGCTAAGACCTCATCAACATTAGAAGACTTTAGGAAGCACTTCTGTCACCTACTTCACCATCTTTAGGTCCCGTCTCACTGCTCTCCTCTGCCACTTGGGCTGTGCGTCGCTTCTCATATTCCTCCATCACGTTTCACCAAAACGAGAAGTTCAACCTAACAATAAACAAACTAAACACAACAATTAAACTCAAAGTTGGTCACTTGGTAACAGAAAAGTTAATTTGCATTGAAATTGTGTGGTGAAAACAAACAAGTACCTCACCTCACTTGTCTGTAGAGCTCAACTGCTGTACGGTTCCCACTTTGCTATTTACAATCCTGGCTTTATTGAAGGGCATTGTGTTTACCCTACCAAACAGGTGTGTGTGTGTGTGTGTGTGTGTGCGTGTGCGTGTGTGTGTGTGTGTGTGTGTGTTTGCGTGCATGTGTGTGTGTGTGTAGGTGTGACAAACTTGTTTTAATGAACATGCGTGACGTTTACACACGCAACCATTCAGTCATGTCACTCCTTCATGTGTCATGTGCTGTGGATTCGTTTGGTCCATATGCTCCTTGTTATACACACACACACACACACACAGCATTCATAAACACACTGTTTTTGAAGCTTTAGGAATGTAGCATTACTGTTCATTGATTCCTTGTAAATGGTTTACATGTAACATCCACAGAGTATCCTTATTGTTATCAAGCCACACAAACATAGGAATTATAAATAGGTCTTCTTATTGGAATAAGTGTGTAAATATATTGTTTAGACAAACATGCTATTCCATAGACAATAGGACATTCACTCTCTGTTGAAACAATAATAGATCCTTTGCATTATCAGAGTTACCTAATCATACCAAACACACTTTCTCAGTCACTATTGATCACACACACACACACACACACACACACACACACACACACACACACACACACACAAACACACACACACACACACACTATAGTGTCATGTTAATGGTTAACCATGCTGTAGTCGGAAGAGGCAGAGTTCAGCAGCAGCAGCAGCAGCAGCAGCAGCAGAGGAAGTGGCAACAGCCATTTTAGTTGCTGCATGCTTTTTGCACCCCTCTTCTCATCTCAACCATGGAGCTCTGACATAATAAAAAAAACTTCACGGGCAGCTTTGCTTTGAGGTACTGTTTTACTATTGATTACTTGTGTTTTTGATTTGATTGTATGTCTGTTATTGAGAACAACTACACACAGCTGCACTAAAGATAGTGTTGGTGTTTCTACTCCATGTAAGGAAAATATAACGTTTTGGATATAAGGATTGGATATAAGTATGAAGACTTTCAAGTGTTAACCTCCAGGTATTTGATGTTTTATCAAAATAAGTATCACTTTTTGTTTCATTTGTTTGCTTGTCTAGTTTTTGGTCTTCAAGAATCTGGTGATGTCATGTGGTGAAACATCAAAGGTAATTCATGTTATCCCTTTCACTTTGTGTGGGCGGTGGAGGGGGGGAGGAGGTGCAGATGCTGCTGTCGCATGGCGACACTGAGTTACCTGATGGAAGAAGAGAGCCAAGATGACAGGTCACCTCTGTTGCTCGAGGCCTCCACCAGCACAGCACCAGCAGCTGTCAGCCAAAGGTATCAGGGGGAAACGAGGGAGCCACACCTGGACACATTCTTCCTCAGCAGGTGATCCTGGGAACACATGTGGTTGTTTAGTTAGTTAGCATGTGTGCGTATCTAGCGTGTCCGTTTTATGATTAGGATACATTTCTTGGGAGTTTTTATCATCTTCTACTCTTGCAGGACAAATAACTTAAGCCTAAGTCTAGCGTTGCTGGTGGGATGCTACATAGCTATTTTGATTCCAGCCTACTCCCACTCAGACAAGCTGGCACCAATAGATGATGACCATCAACTGCCTAAAGATCTGGTACAAATGCATTAAGAGATATCATGCATTTTTAATACATAAGATACATTTTACATACATTAAGTCATGTTCAGTATCTCTTTACCCACTATCCTCTCTCTCTTACCTTGCCATCTTCTCCCTGACCAGGCTCTCCTCAACCGGTCAGCTGATCTTCTGTCGGGGCCCTGCCTACCAAAATGGGGTCTGGATCACCTGAAGACCTTGTCCTGTTCTGCAGGCCTCCTGGACATCCCTGTGTTTGTAGTGAAGGGGGAGAAGGAGGAGGTTGAGGAGGAGGAGAGACATGTACCCTGGGAGTTATCCCCTCCTCTGGGGCTCCGGGGCAGTGAGCAGCAGGTGGCCCAGGCTCTGGCCTCCTTGCCCCGGCCTGGCCTGCCTGCCTGGCTGCTGAAGAAGGGAGGATGCAAGCGCTGCGTGGTGGTGGGCAGTGGAGGAGTGCTCCACGGCAGCCATCTTGGATCCCTTATAGATCAGTATGATGTCATCATCAGGTATTCATTTTCATTAAGTATGAGATGGTGTTATAGAGAAATCACAGTACCTACAATGTAGCTACCAAAATATTGGTAACAGATGGGAAAAATAATGCAAAAGGAATTGCTTGAATATAGTCCTCTCAATTACTGTTTCATAATCTGCTGTTACTATTGTTTTCCCTATTGACTATTAAATGACTCACCAGCCAACTCTAGTACATTCAGATACAGTATATTCAGTCATTTCATAAATGTGTCAAAAAAATCGAAATCTCCCGCCTAATAACCGGGAGTCGCCCAATCGTACACATTGCGGCATTAAGAATGAAACTATCTTCACTTTCACTCTCTCCCTGGCTGTCGTCAGACTGAACACGGCTCCGGTGCATGGCTTCCAGAGAGACGCAGGGTCCAGGACAACGATTCGCCTGGTTTACCCCGAGGCGGCTCCCACCTTCCCTGACGAGTACAGTGACACCAGCATGGTAGCCCTGGTGGTCTTCAAGAGCCTAGACCTGGACTGGCTCACCTCCGTTATCACCAAAAGACCTCTGGTGTGGGCCTCAAACCACAAGATACTCAGATACACAGAATAGACTGCAAAAGAAAACAGCTAAATGCTGCTAAACTAATCCCTATACTCAATGTGTCACAACATTCCTGTTCAAAGCAGTTGGAACTGAAGAAATGTCCCCCCAGGATGAATTAAGTACTCTGTATCTGAACTTGTATTCTACATCTATTATACTACATTGATTATCCTGGTTCTTCCTCTTTCGTTTTATGTCCCCTGCAGAGTTTTTGGTCAAAGTTGTGGTTCTGGAGGTGGGTGGTTGAGGAGATTCCCCTGAACGCAGAACATTTCCGGATCCTAAACCCAGAGATTATTCATCAGACAGGACGGGCCCTGCACAGCTACACCCCCAGCAAGGTAAAGGTGAGACCTACACTTTTAGTTTGAAGAAGATGACTACGACCTTTGGAATACAGTATCATTACCATAAATGTAGAATTATAAATGTGAATAATTTCTCTCTCACACACACACACACACATACACACACACACACAGAGGTTGCCCACGCTGGGGGCCTGTGCTGTGGTGCTGGCCCTGCAGCTGTGTGACCAGGTCAGCCTGGCAGGGTTTGGCTATGACATGAGGCACCCAGGGGCCCGGCTCCACTACTACGAGACCTTACGCATGGACGCCATGCAGGGTCAGGTACGAGACCTCAGGAGGATGGCTGGTGGCGGGGGGGGGGGGGGGGGGGAATATTTTCTGTAAAAGGCTTTTTTAGGCCAGTGGTTCCCAACCTCGTTTGGTTTGGGACCCCATTTTTAGGTCGGAAAACCATTGGTTTGCACCACATTCATACATGTTTGATCATGTGCTTCCTCCTTGTGCATAGTTTTTAAACCCACGGTATACATTTCTCCAGGTCATTATTAATGTCCCAGGGTAGTGAATATTTTGCGCATGGTGCAAATAGTTAGCTTGTGGCTATGAATCACTAGAGAGTCTGTTTGTACACACCGGACCTTTAAAAAATATGTTTGTAAATCAAAGATTCATGCATCACATTTCCATAGGTTATAATAAGTAAGTCATCTCTCACGACACCCATATACATCAGACGACCCAAGTGGGGTGCTGAGGTCGGGACACACTTGACGGTATCGTGGAAGAATTTGTGGGTCTTCCGAGAACTAACAACTTACGTAAATGCATACGCATGCATAGGGATTTCTGTAAACATACACTAGGCTTAACGGTGTGTATCGATTACCGTTAGTTTTATTTCACAGGTGGTGCACGACATCGGCTCTGAGAAACTCTTTCTGAGGGATCTGGTTTCGTCGGGAGCTGTGACTGACCTTACAGGAGCGTTATGACCCCACGGCGAAGAGAGAGCGAGAGCGAGAGCGAGAGAGAGACACACAACACAATGCCAACGACATGACACTCGGTTTGGCCACTGGGAGAAACCATGTATAAACACAACACTCTGACCTTTACAACGCAGGGGGTCTGGAGACAGAGTGGCAAATGAGCAGGATTGGATTAGAAATCAGAGGGGAGGGATACAGTATGTTTGTATTTATAGATTTACTTTTGAATTATTAACCAGATCACTGCACTATTACCAGCTTCACATTATTTTCTGAAGAACGTTTATGTTATTTAGGTATTATTAAGGATTGCTGGCATTCTTTATGATTTCCTGGTTGGATTAAGCTTGAAGATCAAACACCAACATGGTAATTTACAAGTGATTTTTTACTTTTTTATAAATACAATTCAAATATTAAACACTTAAGAAAATTGTGTCCTGGACCATTTACTGAACACAGTAGGTGTAGCTATGTATGTAACATACGTACCTGTGTGTGAGCAAAGCATGGTTGCAGGGAGTGAGAGAGATTTTCAAGCTATGGTGTGTTCCCACCATGATAGGAATGTTAAAGAGCTGAAATAGCAGCAGCAGAGATGCAGCACAGACGGTTGGTAAATGTAAATATTTAAAATAATGACCAGATTCAAAATACATTTAGTGTATTGCTAATAAATATGATACAATACAAAACAATCATTCAACAACATTCAGGAATTCACAAAATAGTAGCCAAAATACAAGTGCCCAACAGTGTTCAAAGTGAGCAAATCTTCAGCTTCAAATCTTTTTGGTCACAGCCTTCATTGATCCCTAAACTTATATTCTGACTTAGTAGATTTAAAATAAAATGTTCCTTCAACATGACATGATCAAATACATTGCAATGTGTTCCTGGTAGTGAAGAAATGTATGTGTATGCCTTGGCTGAAGATGTGATTGTAAACATGCTTGCTGGTGTATATGCCTTTCTTTCCAAAAGGGGATTGCATACCTGCATTCGTGTATGTTTCTTTTCAGGAAGGGAATTGCACATATGCCCGCGTGCGTATGTGTTTCTTCCCAGAAAGGCACAAAATGCATGTGTGTGTATGCGTTTCTCCATAGGAGGGGGCTGCCACATGGGCATGCGTGCGTGAGTATGCGCTTCTTCTCTACAGGAGGGGGTTGCGGGAGGGCTCCCACAGCTTGCTGGCCAGTTTTCTGCAGTGCTGGATGATGTACTCGGTGGGGATGACCCCCAGGTGGACGGTGAGCAGCTCGTAACACTTGACCACCTCGCCTGCGTGGTTCTTACTGTAGTACCGCAGCAGCTTCCTGCAACACACGGTGGGACCCGCTCCACGGTGAACAAGATGCTGCTTCTGCATTCACTGCATCAATGTTGATAGTGAATAGGCACACCGAAATGGACCGGTCCTGTCACAGTGAAGCAGTAAAGTGTAGGGTACCTGTAATAGTCCCGGGCAAGCATTCCGATGGGGGCGGAGTCGTCGGATTGTACAGGCAGGTCCACCTCGTCTAATTTGTAGCCCTGATCATTCACAAAAATACTGTCATATAGAAGGTATATATATTCTGCATTTCAAAATGATATAGGAGAATATAAATGTTTTGTTACAATATAGCACAGCTATATGTGTTGTTGTGTATATTGACATCTTTTCTATATATCTTACATATATCTTATTTTATCTCCTTTTAATTCATATTACTCTTCTTTGCATTCTGCTGTGACACCCAAATTTCCCATCTGGGATTATTAAGCACATCTTATCTTATTTATCTCAGACCTCTTTAACGGGCTGCTAAAATCCTGTAAAGAGACTGTACCGTTTCTTTTCACTTACGGTTTCATTTTCAAACCAGAGGAAGTAACAGAAGTAGAAGTCTCCGTCTCGCAGCGTGACGGTGGAGTAACCCTTCTGTAGGTATTGCCGTGCGGTCCTGACAAGACCCCACACCTGCAGCGAGATCACACACACACGCACACACGGCAATAAGAAGACTGATCAGAGGTCAGAACTGCAGCGTAGCGGTGGAAAAACAACGTTCATAATTCATGACTAAAGTCAGCTACACACTGGTTTGACAAATGCAGTTCAGAAGGTAAGACATAGTAGGTAGCACATAGGAACAGACACATTTTTTATTCAACATGTAGGAATCTACAAAAAAGGTGAGTAGCATCCTCAACACTATATATTCATAATATCAGCAGTAGAAATGACATGTGAATGCAGAATGTGAATGTAAACATTATAAAAGTAGGGGGGAACATTATGATATGCTACATTACAAGGACAAGTGTCGAGTGTCCATGTGTCCGGTGACACAAGTAGTCACAGTTAGTAATGGCTCACCTTTCCTCTGATGAACTGCGCCAGCGGCCCCTTCCCCAGCTCAGAGGTGCTGCGCTCCGTGATGTTGAGGGACGGGGCGATCATCTGCCCTGTGGATCGATCCACGCAGATGAAGTGGATAAGGCCGGGGAAGTCCTCCAGGTATGTGAGGTACTGGGTTAAGACCAATACACCCCAGGATTGATTGTGGTATTCAACATCACTTTTCAGTTGTGTTTAGTTTCTTTTCTTCCTAGGCCTACTGTGTGTTTACCGTGAATTCCCCCCCCCCCCCCCCCCCCCCCTATTTTGTAAGCCCACTATCTTGCAGAACACGAATACACACATTCAACATTTAACCTGTAATTTTGATATAAAAATGTGGTCTGTTATCTGGCGCTAACTTATGGAGACCAGTTGCTAGGAGACAGGATATGACACCATGGTGATGTTTCTTTTGCTCTTAACCAGCAGGAAGTCCTTCCAGTCCATTAGTTTCTCCCTGGTGAAACGACACAAAATAAAACAAATTAAAATGATTAAATGAATCAGAAAGTGACAGTGAGAAAAAAATCCACTCATACAAGGGATGAAGTATGTTCATAGCAACCGAAAATGGAAAACATGTATTTATTACCAAGTACTGATACTTACTGAACCATGGCTTGAGCTTGTTCCTGCAGAGCGGGGGAGAGGCGCTGCAGCGTGTCAGCTCCCCTGCTGGTCTCGTTGAGGAAGCACTGCTTGTATACACCACACAGCTGGGTCTTCATGCTCTTACACCAAGGGATAAGCCTAGAGGCCACACATACACAAGACCCTTGATAATAATAACAATAAAAGCTGGCCTTAATGAGTTGCAATGCAACTCCCGGCTAACTGGGGGCAGTGACATACTTACTCTTTGGTGAAGCCTGGGCCTCCTCTGGTGAAGGCACGCTTCTTGAACTCCGACCACACATTCTGCAACTGAGACGTCTGAAGGACAAATATGAAGGACACATTCATATTTACGTCAGTGTTTCCTCTTTCCATTGTTACAACACAAAGATAAATGTTTTAGGAAGGGGTTTAGGCAAGAAAAATCACCATGCAACCCTTATAGACAAAGACAAATAGATTAGATTGACTCCACTGTTAAACCATCCTCAAAGTATTCTCATTGGAAAAATAGATATCTTCTTTTTAAAAGAAAATAAAAGTGTGTGTGTGTGTGTGTGTGTGTGTGTGTGTGTGTGTGCATGTGTGTGCACACGTGTGCGGTGCGTAACTAAATCCTAGTTTGCAGGGGCGTGAGAGAGCTTTTCACGACACCTATGTTCACACCATGTGGGGAATGCTAAAGAGGTGGGAATAGCTGTGGCAGCGGTAACCCAGACAACAGTGCATGTGCATGTAAAGTGGTGTACAGTACCTGTATGTCGCATGTGCCCAGTGCCTTGATGAACTTGTCCAGCTTGCTGCGGAGGTCGTGTATGGTCGGCTGGGCCCTGGTGGCAGCCGAGCCCTCCTGGCCCTCATTGAGACGCTTCTCCAGCTTGGCGAAGGCCTCCAGGTAGGCGTAAACCGACATGGCCACCCCACTGTTGGGGATCTGATGGGTGGAGGAATGGCAACATTGTTTAATATTGAATGTGTTGTCTTGCATCTTGTAGATGCCCAGGCCGAAGGGGCTTATAAGACACTTCCATCAAGATCACATAAATTAAATCAACATGCCAGATCATTTTTTACAATATACTCCTCGAGCTATATCTATATCTGCCTATATAGCAAATATGTATAAATCACATAACTCGAGAATTACAATGAACTACTATTTAGTCATATAACAGATGCTTTTTTTGTATCCAAGGCAGCTTAGTATTATTATTAAAATAGTTCAGTATTTTATGTCTGTGTGGTTGCTGGTAATCTTTGCAAGGTAACGACAGGGGTGCCACTACTGCCCTCTGTTGATGAAACAAGTAAAAACAATTGTATGCAGTTTCTCTCAGTGTACTACTAATAACTACTATTTAGTAATTAGCAGATGCTTTAATCCAGTGAAAATGTACAGTGTATGTTAGATGTTCGAATGTTAGATCGTTATGTAGCAGGTAGGGGTTATGCATCTCGCTCAAAGATGCCTACAGGTGGACTGTGGACGTTGAGGTTCAAATCCAGAACCAGAAAAGAGTCAAACACCCTAATCACCAGCTGATCCTGCACCTTAGTCTTTAGATAGGTCATATAAAGTGAAGTAGGTCTGGGGCAATAGCGTCGTGACACTGCAGTGCTGTCAGCAGCTGACCTTGGTGAGCAGCACTAGAGTGATCCCGGGCCAGAGCGGTAGGCAGTACATGGAGTGAGGCATCATGGGATACAAGCCATCCTTCAGGGACACCTCCAGGAACACTCTGCATGGGGCCGAGGGGTCCGGGGGAGGTACTTCCAGGGTCTGTAGGCTATCCTCTGCTATCTACACACACACACACACACACACACACACACACACACACACACACACACACACACACACACACACACACACACACACACACACACACACACACACACACACACACACACACACACACACACACAATTGAGGGCTTGTGCCAGGAAAATATACATGTTATTCATTATTAACAGCCGTTTTGATTGATTGCCATACTTGTATGTCTGGATCCATAAACTCAAACATAGGAGTGTCACCTCTTGCTGGCCTGTCTGGTGAGAACCAAAGAAAATATGTATTTCAGAATGACCTCACTATTGATTGAAAAACAGTGATAAAGGGGTTGGTTTGTTAAGGTTAGTGTTAGGTTTAACAGATTAATAAGCAATAACTAGGATGATCAGACGATAAGACAGTAAGACAATTATAACTTATGTGCTTTGTTGATAGAAAGGCCATGAGTCAGAATTCACATATTTCCCCCAACATCAATATTAAAGATATCCAAGAGAACACATGAAAAACACATCCCACAACACTTACCTGAACCACTTGAGCTTCTGTTAGTAGGGGAGGGCTGTGGTGTGTAAAACATTTCCGGACCCGAACCCGACACACTCTCCACATCCTACAACAAAGCAAAAAAGGTTAGGGTGTTCGACTACCAGCTGAAAGGTACTGGGTTGAATTCCCCATGTCCTCAACCTACCTATAGGCACCCTCGAGCAAAATGCCAAACCCCTACCTGCTCTTAATAACTCCTTAATGATAAAGTAATGATGTCACTTTGGATAAAAGTGTCTTCTAAATGACTAAATAGTCAAAAGTATCAATAGGAAGTATAGTACAGGTGTGGGCAGTACCTCTGAGCCAGGATCGTCCTGGTCTGTGTTGGAGGGGTACATGTTCTGCGCCATGACGATAAGAGCCAGGAGGTCAGACGGGCTCAGTGTACTGGTGTTCCGGCTGGTAAAAAGAAAACCAAAAGTGTGACAACAACAATGATGTCAGGAACACATTGCATAGGACATTAAACATGAAACTCAAGGCAAAAGGTTAGTCATCTATGAATGATGATTAGTGCAGAGTGTTTGACTACGAGCCAAAAGGTTCTGGGATCTAACCCAAATGTCTGCTGTCTACCTGTAGACCTTCCCCATTAATGGCGTGTAACTAAATAGATTCTCTGCAAGTCGCTTTTGGATAAAACCTTCTAAATGTTGATGATAAACGTCTAAATAGTAGAAAAGATCCTAGAAGAGTGAAAGGTTGTCATCTATGTAAAGGACGATAATGAGGATGTCGGGACATTTCTCAAGATATTTCGGCATTACAAAATAGAAAGTAAGAAAGAAAGAAAGAAAGCTATAGAAGCACTGAGGGGAACGAGGAGAAGCAAGGAGGAGCAAGGAGGAGTGAGAAGTTTGGAGGAGCGAGGAGGTTATAGGAGGAGCGCGGAGGACCAAGGATATGCGAGGAGGCGCAAGATGGAGCGAGGAGGAACAAGGAGGAGCATGGAGCAGTGAGGAGGAGTGAGGAGGAACCAGGAGGAGCAAGGAGGAATAAGGAGAAACCAGGACGAACAAGGAGGAACGAGGAACAAGGAACCAGGAGGAGCGAGGAGGACACCTGGAGTAGAAGGCAAGCAGCTTGGTGTGCACCAGGATGAAGGCGTGGAGCACCTCCTCCCCGGCCCGCTCAGAGCTGCTGTTGAGCTGCTGCACCAGGCGGCGCTCCAGGAACTCTATGCACTGTTCACACAGCGTGGGGTGGATCAGCCTCTCCACCGCCTGGCCGAAGGGACGAGCAGGAGGGGAAGGGAGAGAAAAGATTAAAACAATGTATTATGCCCGTAATAATCAACCCTAAAGGGCCAGGTAGGAGAGTCTAGTGGATAGGGGTGTTAGACCCCCAGCGAAGGTTACTAGGTTCAATCCTCAGTGTCCACAGCCAGGCATCTTTGAGCAAGACACCCAAACCCCTAGCTCCTACTCCTTCATGACATGACTTCACTCTGAATTCACTGTGAATCATTTTGGATAAAAGCAGTGTCTGCTAAATGACAAAATAGTTAAGTGAATATAACTTGCAATTTTATTAACTCAATTTTAAAGAGCAATGTGTCTTTGGGATGCGTGCGCAAATATCTTCTAGTTACTTATTCATCATTGTCAGAATAATTGGCTATTAAATCCACCCAACACTAATCAATGGAAAACAAAAACAACCAACATGCACTGCTGTCTACCTCCACTAAGAAGCTCTGGTCGTTCTCCCGGAGCCTGCTGTAGGTCTCCAGTATACCCTGGAGGTGTTTCCACAGCCTGGTCCTCTGCTCCGTGTCTTGAGGACGCAGTCTGGAAAACACACACATTACATTAGATTAAATTCATTAATAGATTAAAACTCATTAGGGGCTTAAAACGCAATGACAATGTGCATGTCACATGAGGAAAACAGAAAACTACACCTACTCTTTACGGAGGAGGTTTCTACTGAGGGTCACCATGCCGAAGAGGACTTCGATCATCTTCTTCATCACAAAGATCTTCCTCCTCAGATCGTCCTCGCACTCCTCGCCGTCTCCGTTCACAGCGATGTACAGACACTCGTCAAACTGTTAGGGGTTGAGGAACAGCCATGCGTTAGAGCATGGATGGAGATTATCTATAAAACAATAAATTGGGTCTGTGATTTGCACTGCTGCTGTCAACATTTCACTGCTGTGACCCCTCACAATTTTGTATTCAGTCATTTTTAAGCACCTTTAAATTTTCTTTAAGGTACATGTTATTTATAAGCAGGTTGGAGCTAAGCAACTTGCTCAAGGAGGCCTATAGTAAGACTGCGGCAATGTGGATGAAACCCTGTACTTTTCAGCCGGGAGTCATTCACCATAACCACTACTAGTCTATCCTAAGTAATAAAGTCCTATCTCATCTGTTTAACAGGGATTCATTGGCTTTAATGACATATTCTCCCCAAGCATGGGGTGTCTAAAGGGACTACATTGGTGCCAATTGTTAGGGTTGAATGGACCTGGGAAGGCTAGGCCAAGTGAATAGACAACAGCATGGTGTCACGTGAATGGGGAGCCCTGGTCCAGCTCCTTAATGAGGCTCACATGACCAGAGAGAGGGGTTTTAAGAACTGAAGGGGTCTGCCTTTAGATAACAAAAGCCCCTATTGTTCATACTCTGCAGTAGTGGAGGAGGTTTCCTCCCGAGATGTCTTCTATTACCTTTACACACACTTGACAACAGAGTTAATACGAGAGACTTGCTATTATTCTCGCTTGCCAGTGTTTTTTCTTTCGTCCTCTACTCTCTAACATTCTCTGTTCGTCACTTTGGATGAAAGCGTCGGCTAAAGCCACACATGGTAATAGTGACATGGGTTATGGACATGCTCAGAAGGTCTTAAACCCCAGCCGGGTGCTTCATCACCTGATGTAGGACGTAGTTGTGTTCACTCTCGGTGGTGAAGCAGGCGTAGCTGTCTCCCAGCCGGTCCACCATGGTGCTGCAGGAGATGATGATGGGGGCAAACAGAGTGTTTAGGCTGTCCTCAAAAGCAGGAGGCTGGAGAGAGACAGACAGGACACGTTAGAAACTAGCTGAAGAGAGGCAGACCGGACACCTTAGAAACTATCTGGAGGGAGACAGACAGGATAAATTAGAAACTAGCTTGAGACAGACAGGACACACTAGAAACTAGCTAGAGAGACAGACAGAACACATTAATACTAGCTACACAGTTTATCCACAGATATGGAGTTCAGATATGAAATTGTCATATCAATAGTTATGTTTTTTTGTATCGACACAGTAACCAAGTAAGACATATTTTTAACCAATCGGGGCATCATTGGCCCCAAAATGCAACACTGCAATAAAATGTATCAGTCAATGGCAATCAATGTTAAAATGTGATATTATTCAATGACATTGACCTACATGTAGGCCTACCCTCGTTTTTGTAAAAAAAATAGCTTTTCTACAGGAAAGCCAGAACATGTGCATGACTTTGGAACTTCAGGCTTATTAAAGTTAATTTAAAGTTAAAAATTAAAGTTAAAAGCAACTATTTCTTTATAGTCCTAGTATATTAGGAGGTGACCAGTAGTAGGCCTATAGACATCTACATATTTGGTGAATTAATGAATTAATGAAAATGCTTGCTTACCCTCTGGCCCTCCTCCTGGGACGCCCCGTACTGGTCCTGCACATTCTGCTGGAACTCCGGATCGGTCCAGTAGAAGAGAACCTCAGCGCTCTCGCTCGCTATCAACAGACACTTCATCTTGCCTGAAGACGCAATCCTGCTCAGATTCCACTAGCCTACTGTCTCCAGTCTTCGGTTGTTGAATACGTTTAGATCCATTGCATTGCTTGAATGAAATTCAAAAACATTTGAATTTATATGGAGAAAAACACACTCAAACGCGATTTGGAAATACAGTTCGAAGTGCTTATTCTGAAATTGAAATTTTTATAGTAGCGCTTAACGAAATACACGTAGCCATGCGTAGCTTAATAAACGGAATTAGAGTGAATATTGCTTATAAAACATAGGCTATTTTGTGGAGAAGAATCCATTCCGAAGTCCCATTGTAGTATTTATCACAACAACTCGAACTTCCTTGACGCACCCCTTTCTTTCTATCTATCTGCAGTTCTTAAGTGATCGCAACAAATATATTATTTGGCAGCATACTTCATATATTCTTCATCTTGGATCCAAGAAGGCTAGAGCTACATCCGATATCGCAATGCTGCAAAAGTTAACCACCATTCAGGAACTTTGCGAAGAGTAAAATTGCTTCAACACAACAGTATCAGGTCGAGGTTTCCATAAGGTTCAACACCGCCGTCATGTGACACTACGAATGCTTCTGGAGCGGAAGCCTCCTGTCCGATTTTACCACAGATCGCAGAACAGTTCCGTGTTTCAAGCCACATTGGAGACCACTACCGAGACCCTTTCAAAGACTGCTCTTGGGTCGATTCTTACACATCGTTCAGCACACAGTAGGCTACGCCCGCACCGCTTTATGACGATTGCTAAGCTTACTGGGGATATAATAAGTCATGTGCTGGTTCAGAACTGCAACCCATGATTCCGATACGGCTTTGCTGGACTTCTTTAGTATTGAACGAATTCGACTGTGTGATTAGTGGGTTTTACCTCTTGGCCCTATAGTACAGTATGCCACACACACAAACACGCACGCACATACGTGCGCGCAAAAACACACGCATGTATGAACGCGCACGCCCACACACACGCACACGCACACACATATACATGCACACAGATATGCAGAAGAAACACATACAGATGCACACACGCACACACACTATGTGTGTGTGTGTGTGTGTGTGTGTGTGTGTGTGTGTGTGTGTGTGTGTGTGTGTGTGTGTGTGTGTGTGTGTGTGTGTGTGTGTGTGTGTGTGCATGAGTGCATGCGTCTGTACGTGTACACACTATACTCCTTTTTTATTGGTGTTGCCAAGAGCCATGCTCTCACCATGCAGAATTACACCCTACAAGCGCATGTAAACACAAGCACAAACACCAATCTCCATGTCCCTTGGCGATCCCTGGTTAACAACTCTGTCTTGTATTATAATGTGCACATTGTGTTTTTGACTCGTGACAGACATTTGCTTAGGCAGAGCACAGGCATGGTTACATAAATATTTATGTTTTATTAACCTAACGTGGGTCAAAACGGTCCAAAATGCCAAAGGTTTTGCACTCAGGGGCCAAGGTTTAATCTAGTCCATCGGGGGTTCTGAAGACCCAACCTTCGTGGAAGGCACATTTAAGCTGACTCCTGTATATACAGAATAAACATCACAAAATCCTCAATGTTTGCGAACAGGGTTGGCGAGCCTTGCATGTCTCCCAGCGGATCATGGAGTATAAACAGTACGAGGGAGGACTTTGTTGCAGTTGCGTTCACTAAAGGGGCACTGTCACGCACAAGCAGCCAGACGTGGCCCAGTCCTCGCGCTGTATCACATTCGGACGGGCTGAGTGACGCCCGAGACCTATTATGACAAGGTAATGATTTTATTTTGGGTTTAATGAAAACCGACGCTGGCCAAACAGAGCCTTTTAAACAGGAACTGCATAGATGAGATCCTGCCCAGTTGCCACAATTTCCGAATTGTGGAAAACTGGAAAGAGAGGTCCCTTGTCGTCTAATGAGATCCAAGCTCAATGGTTTCCGTCCTTACTCTCCCCCTACATTATTTACTCACATTGACCACACAAAACTACGTTCCCATGGTTCCATTTCAATGGCTTGGCAGATGAGAGCAATGTTGTGTTTTATGTATTTAAGCATCTTAGCTTGGCTCTTGATCTGGCGGATGCCACAAGCCAACGAAAAGTCTAAGGTCACCACTGTTTATGCAAAAGCTTTACTCGTAAATTAAATTTAAAACGATAATGTGATTCAAGGTACATGTTTTGGATCACAGTTCTTGAAGGCCATTATAACGACTCACTGGCATGAAACTTAAATATTGTCCGGTTAAATGAAAAAAAGAAAACCCTAACCTTCAAAGCCTTGCAGAGATGCTTGTGTGTTACATATTTCTAATGTCATGCTTGACTGAGAGGGACCAATAAGCATCCTGTTCGGTCTAGGGCACACTCTACTCTACCTGACCACATAACCTCACATACCAGCCTCAAAACAACTACACCCCAGTTGTCTATGGGAGTCAGTGACTTAGATCTGGGCCAGGTTCACCCTGTCTGGGCAACAACAAGGAAACAACCAAGCCAGATATGTGGAGGTTTTTAGTTGGACTCTAGCCTCATGTTTCCTATCAATAGCAGCCTCATGCAGTGACAGGACAGGACTCAAGAAAAAACAAGACCCCGATTCCAGATGCCTGCACATCTGGGGCCACAACATGTAATACAGTGTGTGCGTCTGTGTGAGCGTGTGGTTGTGTGACATTAGGGCAGAATCTATTAATGTGCGGGAAAAGAGGGGCCCCGAGATGAGATTGTGTGTGTGTGTGTGTGTGTGAAGGAGAGTGGAGTGGGGTTAAAGAGTGAAAATGTGCGTAAGTATGTGAGTGGGACAGATAATGCATGTGTGTGTGTGTGGGTATAATGTTGGGGTACAAAGTAAGGTTAGGATCGTCCATGACCCAAGTCATCCGGTCCAGCAGCCAATAGGACGCGAGTATAGAGTTAAGCCGGGGACAGGTTTTATAGTGTACATGCAACCCGGGAGATGCTCCTGCAGACAATATTTATAGGTTCCTTGTGTTACATTTCTCCCACTTACTTCGTGCTCAGGTCCAGGTATAAATCATATCTTCTTTTCCTTTGTCTACTACTCACTGACACATTTCTCTGTAAAGCCCTGACCTTACCTCCTCCGTAAAATGAAATATATTTCCAAGCCTTACATGGTGGGAATTGATCAAGACACGAATACGACGTATTTCCGAGCATAGTCATTCCTTCCAAAAGCGTATTTTACTTACAGATGAAAGTTAATAGGAACCCAGCAATGAGCAAAACAACACACAGGGGGTCCACTCGCCGCCTGGTGAGTTGAGTTGTCCTGCTGAGTTACAACTTCATTTTCAGAATTAGCTTTCCATGTTATCTGGCAAATCGAGAACACATATTGGCACGAAGTTCAGATGAGGCTAAATTCGAACCTTGGCACACTGGCCTGCTGGCACACACAGATTTTCCTGTCTTCATGCATTACCGCAAGCTACTCTCAATCTGCACCATGTAAATATCAACAATATTTTGAATTGATCACTGCTTTTTAAAGCCGTACTGTACACACACTGGTGACGCACTGAAGTGGCAGCATGAGTCACCGGTGTCTGGTATCAGTTACTTGGCTCCTGAATACTGTAATGGGAAAACCACACTTAGGGCTACTTCCTTGGTGGCAGCATCACGTCCTGCGAACGTACCTGGTCACGATCTGGATTTCGATCACCCCGTTCCATTTCTAATAGACAACTCATGTTGCTTCGACACAAACGTTTATTTTAATTTATTTTATTGTCACTGTAAACAGTTATTTTACATTACAAAATGGTATCATATATAATCACACTTTACACAATAAAAAAGGATGTTCTTGGAAGAAAATTAAATATCAACAACTCTAGCTCGACACATTCGTAGGACAAATAGTCGTAATATTTAACACATTCAGGCACTGAATTATTAACCCTTCGCCCCTGCTTTTTCATCTTATGTATGACAAGCATGGCAATGGAGTCTTCGTGTTCTTAACCACTTGAAGTAAAGACCCCCACTCCCTCCCTCCCGCACTCCCCCAAAAATAAGGCAATCACGTTAAAAAATAAAGTAACTACAGCTGTCAGACTGCGTTTCTCCTTGGCACAGCGAAAGGTCCCGTGTCTGTTACCCCTCCATCTTAACACAAACTGTCACACCAATGGGGAACTAAATCAGATCAAATGTAATGTGCCTTTTAAACTTTTGGCTTGGAGGATTCAAGCCTGATGCCGCCAAAGGCCTACTAGACCCCGTTCTTTGAGTCATCTACTTAAAAAGGCGTTTAACCGACCGTAAAACACGTGACGTATTCATATAAGTTAAGTAGATATTTGTAAATAAGACGTATCAGACACACGCATCTTGAATCTGTTTAACGTTGCTTTATGTACATTATTTTATATAATAAAAGGATATCATGGCTAAACGACAATCTGTACAAAATAATAAGTCAAATATAACGAGTATGTTCTTGAAAAAAAAAACAATAGAAAGCTAGCAGCATAAGAATATCATTAGATATGAAATCTCACTGAGCGGATTAGGGGGATATGTTATGAAAGTACCTGACATACTGGGGTACCTGTGCCCCACAGAGACAACCTCTCATCTTAAACCCAGGGTCATTTCAAACCAACCTCAGCGATTAGTGTGGGGATTCACGGGTATGCGTTTTCACCCCTTGGCTTTGCATCACTGTGACGCAAAAGTGACACAAACCTGCCTTTCGACATGGCACTTTAAATAACATTAAAGGAAGGCAATATTTACAACCAGATCATGTACAAGAACACCCTTTAAGCTCATTAAGGGATGAGAGCTGTCTCAAGGAGAAGTTTAAAACATGTATTACATGCCACGCAAGGCCGACCATCAGTAGCGCTATGCTTATACAATCCCCCCCCTCACACACACAGCCCAAGGCTTACCCCCGACACACACACTGACACAAACTCAGTCCATGGCTTACCCCCCCCCCCCCTCCCCCACAACCTGCACATACACACTTGAATGTGTTTTTTGTATTGAAAGAAAATATGAAAAAAATATTTTGATGACCTTTGCAGAAATACATGGGACTCGTCTTTGTTTTAGCATGAAAAATGTAGCTTCATTAGCTAAACGCTTAATTGTAGCTTAGCTTCGCTTGATAATATAACTATGCAGGCTTGCTTTGACATTTACTTTACTTAAGACCGAAATACCAAACAACAGAAAAACAAGTCTTGCATATAGGGAAATTATAAGGAAAGCAATTTAAACAGTTCAGTGCAACCCTTATTCTGCGTGAAGGGCAAGTCTTTCATTAAACATCAGACATAGACGTGTCATTTCTACTTAGTAAAAAACAAAGTGTAGGCAGATAGAGATATACAGAGATGTACATGTATTATATTAGGAATGCTATTTGGTTCAAATATAATAAATATGTAGCCAACACCATTGAACTGGGTGATTTCTCACATGAACTATGGGATAGGGCCACCTAGTGGGAATGTATAGAAGGGATTAGGGTTGATGAATGTAAGTTGGAAAATGTATTTATTCTGGCTCATATTGAAAATGAATGAACAGCTGAACACTATCTCCGGCAGGCATAGGCGTTGATGTTTTTGATGACGTAGAAGCCTATAGACATGGGAGGCATGACTACTGTCCGGCCTGCTCTCAGAGTCACCGGCATCAACTCTGGAAATGTCCCGTTGTCCAACATAAGGAGCTTCTCCCCATTCAGCTGGATATACCTTGAAGAAAGAAAGTAACAAGTATTATTATAAAAAATAGTTGCGAATTGATTGCTATTTGATTTAATATGAATATAATTAATATTTGATATGTTTAATGTAGTAAAATAAAAAATATAAAACACAATAAAATAAAAGAATTCCTATATTATTCCACAAAAATAACAGTAATTTGACACAATTGTATCACATAGGCACAGCCTTTACAGTTCATATTGCAAAGTAAATATCTGTTAATCATTACATGTGTGGTTGTTGTTGCTGGTAAAGGTTAACGAACAAATTTATGCACTGTATTGTAGTAGAATTTATCTTGCAAAGTCGGCAAGGATTGAACACTTGGGGGCGCTACAGTTACAACAATTACAATGCCGCTTTGGACTATTTTAATCAAGCCGTCAAAAAGAAAAGGGAAAAGAGAGGGACGTTCATTTTAAACAAAATAATTAATTTAACTAAATTATAGACAACAAATAAAAAAGATTCAGCTACAGTATATTTTACATTAGAAACATGTACTAACATTTGTCCAGACCTCATTAGGCTAATGCATTTGCCATTTAAAAACAAATCAGCTTTAAAACATTTGTTGACATTTTAATCAATTTAGCCGTATGGTTATTCGTTTAATAAATTAACAATCTACCTTAGTTTTGTTTTCAGTTTACCTGCATTCTCAATCCACTTGATCTAGTAATGTGTCTTCAGAGAGAAGCAATATGATGTAAAAGTTGTATATTCTGTTGCTCTTTGTGATATAAGCACCACTCTGGAACTCTGGAATTTCCCTGTCAGTTACAGTATTGTCAAAATATTGATAATAATGTGAATAAAAAATATCCCCAAATTGAAATGGCACAACATAAAGTATAGGCTATATAAAAAGCATTAATTTGTCTATATAGTTAATGCTAGGTTAAGTAGCCTATAATTGAAGAATATGAACACAGCAATCCAACTTTCGTGTATAACTCCTGAAAATCCTGAATCTGCTTGGCTTTCTGACCATTTAATAATATAACCTAACTGCATTCCACCTGAGGAATGCATTGCAGCAATTCAACTTTGAAACCAATGATGTTAGTATGTTTGAATAATGTTACGGTTTTAAAGTACTTTATTTGTTAGGCTTACTGTGAATGTCTGTATCTAATGTCAAACAGTGAGGCCATTATATATGATCAGATTTTAGTATTTGTAAACTTTTGTTAGTTATTTTCAAGATAGGAATATACTTTTTATTACTCTTATATTTGTTATATTATTTTTTTTACTAAATAAAATACCACAGAACTCATAATAAAATTACATTATTATTAAATCAAAATGTAAAAATCGCATTTAAGTCTTAACGTCTAGTCTGCACCGCAAATATGGGGACCCTGCTTGGTTCACACACATTCACAGACATCTGGTGCTGATAAAATCGTCATAAACGTCTCCCTGGCTCGCCTGTGGTAACACACTTAAGCCCTTATCCGTTCCTTGGCCCTCTTATTAATTACCACACACTGGTGTTCTGACACCTGAAGCATTCTGCATCAGTTTGCTGTTAATGAAACATCAGTCAGCCGCTGTTGACGCTAAAGGTGGGCACAAATAGAAAACACCCATCCCCACACGGACACTCACAGATGTACACACATACGGGCATACAAACACTCGCCCACACAGATATATACGCATACACACTCACATAGTGGGTGGGTGGGTACTAATAAAAAAAACACATACACACAAACACACCAGCATAGAAATTCATACAGGCACATATACCTATATATACATATATACACACAGACACACTCACCCACTCACTCAGACAGCAACACACAGACACACCAGCATATACATTCACACACTTACACACACACCCTTACACACACACACACACACACAACCCAGAGCCCTCACTCACAAAGTTATTCCAGGATTCTGAAGCTTTAAAGTAAGCCAGAACAACAGAGGGGGGGGGGGGGGGGGGGGGGGGGGATCAGGAGAAACAGATAATGGCTATTAATTATATGAACACGGTTGACAGCCAAATGGCTTCTATTACAGCCTTGCATAAGGTGTACTTTTTGAATGCCTAAATAGGAAGGGCATGAAGGGGTTGAAATGGCACGAGTGTAAAAGGTAGTGAAGCCAAGTGATAAAACATCTGAGTGAAGCTATGAAAACAGATCCTTACAGGGGGGTCCCAAGGCTCTTGGTCTCAGTGGATGTTTTCTATCACAACCAAGTTAGTCCTCCGTCTTAATAAACAAGGACTAAGTAGCATAATATTAATAAATCACAAGTCCTGAGCAGGGGAGGTCAAAGTGACTCTGGTTAAAAAATAAAACATTTAAGTTGCAGACAAGGATGATTGATATCGGACAAGGAAAAGAAAAGTGTGTGTGTGTCTGAACTTTCAGAATGATTCAACCAAGTAAAGAGTCTTAAATCAAAGCTACATTACTGCAAAATTAAAGAGCCAATTTCGAAAAACTATAATAATATTGTTCTCAAACCCTGTGTCCAACAGGCATAGCCGAAATCGTATCAGAAAGGTTTGAGTTTGTTTAACTGCCAATACAGCAGGTATGCATCTTTACTCGGTACAGAAAACCACAAGGATGATTGCGGTTTACCAGCACACACACACACACACACACACACACACACACACACACACACACACACACACACACACACACACACACACACACACACACACACACACACACACACACACAGTATGATTCAGTGTGCACGTGTACGAAATTGAGTGGAGAGGCCACCAAAAGAATTAAAATGAGGAAAGAGAGTGAAAAGAAAGAAGAAAAGAAGAAATAATACAATATATAACCGAAAGAACAAAAAATATAGAAATGAAGAGAAACAAATAAATAAGAAGAGAATGAAAGAAAGAAAGTATGAAAAAGAAAAAAGAAAGATAGAAAAAAGGCACTTACTTGGCATGGAGTCCATCCGTTCCGTAGGGTTGTAACAGATATTGATGCACAGTCTTGTTCCGTAAGGTGCCGGCCAGCTTGATTTTCTTACGCGAGCGATGCAGGTTGATGATGTAGATCGTAATGGACCCTCTCACGTAATTATGACTGGTGCATGAAAAAGACCAAATTTAAAAAAGACAATCAAGAATTTAAAATCAAGAAAATCAAAATCACCATTAGCAAAACATATCATATCTTAAAAAACAACTTTATTTAATTTTCTCTTTGTGGTGAACCAACTTTTTTCTTTTTCTCTTCATCCTCCTCTGCATCTGTTTATGGGATTCTATTATAGATGAGATTGTCATACGTAATAAAAGTCTCTATAATTAAAGATGACTACAAAGGGAGATCGGCCTTTGATATCGTTATCACATAGCAGTTTGCCTGAATCAGACCGCAACTCCTTGATCTAATCGGCATCAAAAAGATCACGGGGAGCAAATATATCGTGATTAAGCGTGCGCAATATGTGCAGCGGAATTCCACTGTGCAGCAAGTTGCAGTTTATCATGAACTTAGCTATATCTAGTTCAAACTATATCAAACCACATTTCCCTCAACTCTCCCCCCAAAGCCCGTGTCAGTTTTTTTTTTACAGTAAGTAACACAAAGACGTGTCGTTGTGCGTCCAGGGGTCAGTGGTCAAGGGTCAGGCACAGTTTGCGAAAGACCCGGGCACCACGTCTTGAGTTACACCGCCAACACTGTTTGAGTCGCAAAAAAATAAAACGCCGCCGGGGATACAATTTGATCGGGCGATATTTGCCAAAGGTAAATAACTAAGCAGGACAGATAAGGAACACATGATCAAATCTAATAAAGAGAGCATATAAAGACAAAGACAACACAGCTGTAGTGAATACCACATGGTTAGCCCCCCCGCGACCCCCCTGGGGGTCAGGGCTATCCTTGAGCTAAACGGTCTGTGAGACATCTTTCTCTGTTACCACTGTTACCACCTCCACAACCTCATAACTTCTAACCGTCTCGGTTTGGCACACCAAGGGACCCGCCATGTATTTGATTAAACCTGCCCGAGACTTTTTCAATATTGTTAGCGTGAGAAATACAAAAAAGCATTGTTGGGCCCGAACAGAGCCTGTGTCTGGCTCTGCATTCAACTCTTGGATCCTCCGCTCTGAGATTCATGGACGCGTGTCTCCGGGTAACAGATCAGATGGTGAGATGGGAGAACAGATAATGACCTCTCGAGCCGTTCAAAAGATGAGGTTCTGAGGCTTTCAAACGAGAAGCATTAACATGTCTTTGGTCCTCTTTTAAGTTGGAACATTGGTGCATTCTGAACAAAACATACCAGTGAAACCACCACACTGGGAAGAGGGCCAGTCCAACACGCATAGCTAATTCAGCAAAGTTCTTAATAATACCTCTTAACAACCAACGAGATGTATACCGCGTTTAATGTCATGTAATCCACCAAGATTATAATAGTACACTGTGTAAACTGCAAGGAGTTGGGGACGGATAAGGTTAACCAAGCAGTTGGTGGACAGATCTGTTGAAAAGTATTTCAAATACCTGGATATGTGTCAACAAACCCTGCTGTGGTGCAGCCATGTGTGTCGGTTATGCAACTCTCATCTCATTGGTTATCAATTGGCCCATCTGTCTGAGCGGCGTTGCAGCGTCTCTCAGAGAAAGACTCCTCACCTGTAACCGAGCCTGGTCTGGAGCAGGGCCGAAAGTCTAGCCTGGCGCTGACAGCTGCAGGGCCAGTGGCCTGGGTTAATGGATAACCTTGAACAGGGAGCACGATGGGCCACTTTTTATGTGCCTGCCGCACAGACCGCCTTATTGTCCCTCCGCCCCCAGCCGACAACCCCCACCCCACCCCACCTCACCAGCCAACACGAGACGGGATGAAGGACTGACACACCTTTCAGCGTCTCTTTGACAGTGGGAAGATGGCCCCCACACACCTGATAAGTGATACCTGTTAAGTTTTTATAGGCTATGGGCTGTGAATTAGAGGGTGTCTGCTCGGGTTATTTATGGGGAGGCGAGCAGACGGGATGGGGGATTGTGACACTGAGCCCTGGGTGGAGCTTCCAGAGGAGTGCATGGGAAAATAAATGAGAAGGCCACCGCAGCCTGAGTCCTGCTGTCAAACACTCCCCCGCCCACCATAACCATAAATCTCGAATGGCCTGATAGCGTGTGAGAGTTGCGAGTTGCCCCCTGGTAATGACATGACTGAAATGTATCATATCCAAATATATGGATTTTTCGTCACGAGGTGACTAATACACAGGACTGAAACGCATTCACTCGTATTGTGTATCCAGCTAGGTTTCAGGTATACCGTGGAATCTGTGTCATTTGAGTATTAGGACTGAGTTCTTACTTGGAGAAGCTGGTGCAGTGGGCGTAAATGCGTAGTTTGTCTCGTATCACCCTCCCTGGCCGCGGTTTTCTCTGCAGTCCTGCCACACGCACCGCCAGGACTCTGGGGCCGACCAGTCGCTTGAAGACCAGCGACAGCCAGTAATCCTGCAACGACAACATCAACACAGACATGTAGTGTACATGTACACACGGCCACTACACAGAAACACTTTATGACTTAATGCAAAGAAATTGTTACAGGAGTTGAAATGGCCATGGCCCCCAAAAGTGGAGACCCCAAGCCAACGAGATAAGGATCTCACGACACATTTCGCAGCATATTCTCGATGAGGAGAATATTGCAATGGATCGTTTTGTGTTTATTTGGACACAGCATGGCCTCAGAATTGAAGAACCACAAGCTTTTGTAGAACTATGTCAACAAATCAATCAAGTCTAGGGAAGGAAGGATTACGACATTGGATTTAAACTCAACATTTTAATTTAAGTCAACATATTCGATATTTCACACCCGTGGAGATATTGCACATCTGCACGTTCCAATCCCTCATAAACCGTTTGCTGGTGAGAGCTGACAAGCCTCAAACATGGATTTTACAAAATATTACCAACTACTTTGCTCTAGGTTATCATCAATACGTGTCTCTCTTCAAACTGCACAGGCTCAACACCTCTCCAAAGAGCTCAGAACAACATGTGGTCTTCAGGAAGTTCCCATGCAATCCTGCATATGGCAACATTTAAGAGCTTCTTTTTTCCATGCAGGCTTTAACTTAATTTGCTGCCCAGGCACCGGGAAGCAGAACACAGTATAGGACTATACTGTGAAGGCCACAGGCTGAGGGATGCATGTATACATGTATGGCCAGATCTGTGATCTATGATTATTACACACTGTAGGAAACAAAGAGCAGCTCTGGGACTGGGCAAGCGGGGTTTTGATTCATACAAGATGGACAGTGTCATGATTTTCTTCCCTCAAAGAGACCCCTTCACTCTGAATGTGATTTCATATTTCAAGAATCAAGGTTAACAACAACAGCGACTTAAAGTGTTCAAAATCAAATTACAGTCAAATATGCCTACCAATAGCCACAACTCTAATGGTAGTCTTTGTGGCGCGCAATGCTGTTTTTTTTTATGGTATTGTAAAATATCTGCTGGGGTTACAATACTTTGTTGGTCTTCCTTCTATAAATGTCTGACAGACAGACAGAGAGGCATTGAGGCAGACAGAGATGGAAGTGATAGCCAAGTCTTTTTGAACAAGGAATCAGTGCCAGGGTGGCTACATCAAAGAAGAGGTATACACCAGATTTCAATTGAGCCTGACCTGCCCAACTTGTTAAGAAAGGAGCGCCAGAATTCACCTTTAGCATGGCTATAGTTGGAGGCAGTATCCCTGGCTGCGACCTTGTTAATTCCTTTAGTATTCAAGATCAAAGTGTGAGGCTGCGTCATTAGACTGCATCCAGACGAAGGTAATCCATTAGTATTTTTATTCTCTATGTTTCCAATTTGTGTTTTCGGGAAGAGTATTACATTGTGCAGTTTGTTTCAATTAGGCTTCTAATGAGGAGGAGAATGGGCATTGTAACAATGGGCGAGCAACGTCTAGCAGGTAGCAGCTTGAAAAGATGTTCAAACCAAACAACCGCAGTTTCTTCAGAGATGTGAGTGGGAATAGCACATAAACGAACACTCCATAACTGAAAAAGCTGTTACATTTTAGATGTATCTTGTCTCAGATCAAATTTAAGCACACACTTGAAGGGTCCATTTCTTTATTTTGTGTCAGGAGAATAAATAATGGGCAGAGCATCAGAGTTGTAGAAAGTAATTATTCATTTTCCCCCTTCCCCCGGCGTTTTCTCTCCAACTGGCCTTCAAGGATGCACACACAGTCTTATAGACAGGACCCATAAGCCTCCCTCTGTCATCGGACAAAATACTTGGAGCACCATCCCTCAAACGTTAAAGACGGACGTCCCAACAGAGAATGGTCAGCGGTTGGACTTTACAACCCACCCTGTGGGGAGACCCAGCGGTGGAGAGGAGAAGAATCAACATGAGGAAACTCTGGAGAAAGAGGGTGAACTGGAAAGTGGAGGAGGCGGAGAAGAGAGGTTAAAGGAGAGGGAACCAGATGAAAGGAGGAGAATGGAAAGAGGTGCACTATGGAGTCCAGGCTTGGGTCAGGGACTTGACTGCTTTCAGAATCTACCAATTGGGAGCGATCTGAGGCAAGAGGCCAGACCATAAATTTGCCAAAAAGCGACAGGTTGGCTCATAGCACACGCTCTCAGCAGGTAGGCTGGTGCAGGCCTCAGACGTCCAGCCATGTTAAAAGCATTGTGATCCTAGCAGGAGGCCATCTTTCCCAGAAAAATAATGGAGAGAAGCCATAGGAAAATTAAGGCATTGGATAGCTTTATGATCTGGAAGCCTAACACAGCCCACAGGAAAGCACATACACTGCAGATTGACAGGGACATGTGGAAAACCATTACAAAAAGGGTTCAATGTTGTAAAAGAGATTGTTTTACAAGATATTTTGAAGTTTTGGATGTTGGTTGGTGATAATCTCTATAAAAGAACGAACTGTATGCTGTCATTACATTAACTTGCACTGAATCCTGGCTTACATATTCTTAAATATTACTTTTCTTGTCATTGTGCGAGCAATTCAGTTCTATAGGAATACTTTTAAAATAACAAAGACAAATAATACAACAAATTCCAAGACAAATCTTATTTGCAACAAGACAATATTTAATTTACTCTACAGTTAACCCAACTTATAACCAAATACTTGAATTAAATAGTAGGCCTATTAACTTAACTAATAGCACCACGGCCTCAGCCCACAATGTAAGCTAGTAGCAGGGAGTAGTAGTCCCATTCATCACAATGATGCAGGGAATGCTGCTAGCATGCCTGTGTATGGCCTCAGGTTACACATCTCTCAGTAGCCACATAGACAGGGACACAGTTGCGATGGGGTGGAGTGATATTGTCCCGGGCTTCTGACGGAGGGCTAAGGTTACACGATATTTCGTCCCCGCGTCCAGCCACTCAACACCACTAAACACCTTTCATCTCAACTAATAGCTCCCACGGGAAAGAGCAATAGGTTCCTGAGATGTATGCTAGTAGAGGCCAGGCTTAGACTAGTTCCTGGTGGTATGCTAGCAGAGGCCAAGCATATACTAGTTCATGGGAGAGAAGAGGTCCGACATTGACTAGTTTCTAGGAAATATGTTGACAGAGGTCAGGCATAGACTAGTTCATGGGAGAGAAGAGGTCAGGCATATACTAGTTCATGGGAGAGAAGAGGTCAGGCATATACTAGTTAATGAGAGAGAAGAGATCAGGCATAGACTAGTTCCCTAGAGAGAGAAAAACAGGCATTGACTATTTCCTGGAGGTATGCTACAAGAGGACTCAGGCCAGGTATATAAACTAGCAAAGTAGGTTAGCGGAAACCAAAGCACTAGTTTAACGAGGTAGTGTATTGCTCTCTAAGGTGCAACAGTTAACACGTAATTAGCTAACTTTGTCACTGAAGTTCAACCACTGAATTCCAGGAGATAGACTCACAGGTAGAGGGTTGAAGTGCTGGTCCACCAGATGCGTGTAGCCGTAGTCAAAGAGCGAGTGTCGCAGCACGACGTCAATTCCCTGCACTGCCGCCATGCCTAGCGTGTTCAGCCATCTGCATCCAACCAACAAACAAGGATGCAGCTATGTGAATAAAACAATGCAAAGGTGGCCTACAGTTAGAATACACCTGTACTTTCCTAATCCCAGACAGGATCTGTGGGTGTTACAGCAGAAGTACAGGATGGTAATAAGAATGCAAAAAATCCCCACAAAACTAGGCCAGAAATATATGAATATATACACAACAGAATGCAGAATGTAAATGTTATCATTATTGATTGAGTACGTTGTTCAGCAGAACTCACAGGAAGCCAGCGGCGTATGTGTCTGATAAGTTGTTGGTGCCTGCTGCCCAGGCTGGCCCCACACCCCCCAGCCACACCTTCTTTCCAGGGGCATGAGAGTTGACAACCTGCCAAGACAGAGGCCAACACATATGAGATAAGGGGAGACGTAGTTTAATAGCCCCAGACAGGAAATAAGTGTGTCACAGCTAAACACAAGACAGTAATAAGAACAAAAAAATATACAGAAAATATGTCTATACAAACACACACAATAAGAGGAAATACATCTAAATGGCATGCCAAAAACATTCATTATGAGTTACAGGTAAATTATGAGCTAGACATTATTGACAATATGCTACATTATTGATTGCTATTGACCATGATACAGAAGTATCTAAGTGCCAAAAGTGTAAATGGTATGCAAAGTTTATGCTGCTGTCCTCTGTGTCTCTGAGTGAACAGAATAAATGCAGCCAGCATCATGGACCTTCCGCTGGTGATAGCAGCCAAACCAGTAGTAGATCAATTTAACTTTAAGAGTCATTAGCATCATTCATTATCAAGGGATAGTTGCTGTAGTTCCCGTTGTTTGCTCTTAAACTCAAACACTGGCTGACACTGACCCAATCTCAATGGCTGTAAGCAATTTGAGTTGGCAGGAACACTATTTCACACACACACACACACACACACACACACACACACACACACACGCAGAAGGTGTGCACACATAGAGGCGCACTCAAGACAGAGAAAGGATGACATAGAGACAGACATAGAGACAGACATAGAGAGAGTGAGAGAGAGAGGGAGAGAGAGAGAGAGAGAGAGAGAGAGAGAGAGAGAGAGAGAGACAGAGAGAGAGAGAGAGCGAGAGCGAGAGCGAGAGCGAGAGCGAGAGAGAGAGAGAGAGAGAGAGAGAGTGCACATAAACACACATATGCGCACACAGATATGTAAACATGTGCACACACACAGACACAGTTTGGGTTATAAATGTAATTGAAAAAGATCACTCTCTCTTCTGTGGGCCAAACAAGCACTTTGGCATCCCAACCTTCAACTTAACATTTCCTCTGCCGCAGCTTGTCTTGATAATGTTACTTCACTGTGATCGTAACATATCTACCCTGGGGGGTGAGGCACATCTGAGCTCTGGATATGTGCACGTATGATCACAAACATTAAAAAAGATGAGCAAATACACTTGGGTAATAATATACAAAAGAAACCCAATTCAGCCTTATAAGAAAGAAAAAATAAACGTATGTAAAGTAGAAATGTGAATGTGTGTGTTAGCTTTGTGTGCGTGTGTGTGTGTGTATGCGTGTGTTCATCTGTTTGTGTGTTTTGTGTGTGTGTGTATGTGTGTATGTGTATACAATCACCCTCAAGGCTGACTTAAAAGGGTTCTAAACTGAAGAGGCCCTTCCAAAGAAAACCAGCATGATCTTTGGATTTGGGGCCATTCTATTCAATAACAGTAATATGTTTAAGAAGAAGTTAGCTCTTACCTTGAAGACTTTATTGATCTGCTCGCTGAGCGTGTCCAACAAGCGGGTCTTTAGAAAGTCCTCCACTTTCTTTACTCTTCCATCCATGTAATAACTGCAAGTGAAAAATGCCAGAGTTTTTTTTTTTAGAGTGCACAATAAGCACACTGTGCCTGGTGTACAGCAAGATAACATGTTTGTTGTAAAATACACAACTATTTAATTTAGTAATGAAGCAAACCCTTTCCCCCAAAATGATATACAGTGAAAACAGACTCAGGTCATTAACGAGGAGGTTATTGGTTACTCTTGCTTAAGGATGCCTACAGGTTACGCTGTAAACCTTTACTTTAACGTGGTTGGTCGGAGTCAAATCCCTTAGCCCTGTCCCTAAACAAAATACTAAATACAATCCTTTTGTACATGGTTTCCTCATCTAGCCCAAGATAATCAATGCGCTACAGCAATGCGATAGATGATAGCCACATATGAGCATTGTGGGTATCGTGCCTGTCTGTGCATTGCAGTGTGTATAAGCAACAGAGCGTGATGAGAGAGAACAAAAGAGATGCGGATGAGCCTTGGCGCCTTCATAGACATTATAAGAAAAAAGACCACGAGGGAGCGCTTGGCGTCTGGCCTGGCATCCACCGGAGCAACACCTAGGGCACACCACCAGCCTGTCCAACACACACTTCAAGAGACCGCAAGAATAGAGACGAGAGCGGGCCCATGAGATGAGATATCTAATAAACAAGTTGCATCATCCGCACTGACACAGCTGGAAACCTGGCTCCTAGCCAAAGGTCATTGCACAACTCGAGCCCCCCGCTCAGCCTGGGCCATAATGCAGATGCCGCTTTGACGTTTCACAATTGCCAACGGATGAATGAGTGATTGATGTGCGTGAATGTAATAAATGAATGAAATTGCAATGGTTTGGCACTGATGCCACACTCATACACATTTAAATACGAAAGGTGAAGTTGAGGTTGCAGTTCCAACATCGGTACTTTTGGTATTTTTACACAGGTTAGGTTTTTTATCTGGAAGGCCTGAGTATAAATCTTTAAACTGGGCAATGACAGTTAACGTGCAACAAAAACCTGGACGGACAGAGTCAACGTCTCAGGAGGAATACGTTAAATTTTACACAGAAATAAAAGTCGGGAAAGAGAAACACTGCATGGCTTTGAATTATCTCAGGCCTGTGCAAACGAAGATTTTGAAGAGGTTTTTCTAATATGACGCACAAAGAGATACCAAGATATTTTCTGTTTTAAGAATAAACACAGTTGTTTATCAAAAACATATTTGAGACGTGATGGATGAAACCAGCCCTGAACAATTAAAAATATTGCAGTTTCAAACACGTCATACTGAAACACATTTTTGTCTGCTTTTCTGTAATCCACAATGTGGCCAAATTTAAATATTTCAGCCAAAAAGTGTGAGCTTAATTTTCTCGAAGTTTATAGAAAACACTTCAGAAGTAGAACAAAGGCCCCGCTCCCTTTGAGCTCATACGGGGAAAAAAAGAACATAAAATATGTCAGTTAAACTGACCAGAATTCTATCAAATAAAGTCATAAAAGTGATGTACGCCCGTGCCTGAGGCAATCATTCACTTGTTCTGTTTGCTTTATGCAGCCGTTGCTGACCACCAATGCCACCACACCTTAGAAACATAAACTCTCACTTACTCATGAGTACATTTATTTATTTTAAATTGTTGAATGCCAATTATAAAATGTGTTTGGTTAACAACAGCTGAAATCCAATGGGGGCAGTTTTTTTATATGCTGAATGTTGACATAAGTTAAAAGTGGGTGGGATAGTCAGTTGGTTAGGGTGGTTGAATCCCAGCCAAAATATTCTGGGTTAAAACCCTAATGTCTACCTGTAGGCATCCTTGAGCAAGAAGCCCTAACCCCTACCTGCTCATTAATGCCATGGATCTAAATCATTCACTGGAAGTCTTGTTTTGGATAAGCATACTAAATGACTAAATAGTAATAGTTGCGTGTCAAATAATGTGACCTGAGTTAGTGTTATCTCTATTATGTGTCAAATTATACTAACAGGATAACTATGAAAATATAATACTTTTTTTGGATTGAGATGTGACAGTCAGACAGGGTCTGAGAGAGGGAGAGAGAGGGAGAGAGAGAGAGAGAAAGAGAGAGAGAGAGAGGGGAGAGAGAGAGAGAGAGAACCATCTGGTGTGCATGGGCAAGTGAGATAGAGTAGCTAGCAGAGCAGGGGGGAGAGGGTTTGAGAGAAAGAGAGGAGAGGAGGGTGTGTGCAGGGTGTCTATTGACGTGGAGAGGGGCAGGTTATTATGAGACAGTCTACATACTAAAGGGCTGCGTAAAGATATGTGGCTCCCCCGGGGAAAGCAGAACCAGAATTTACAGCCCCGCCTAGACCTGGGCCGTGGAGAGTCGGAGAATAGAAATCTCCATTATCTCTCCTTAAATCCCCACCCCGCTACATCACTACACCAACACCCCCAGCATCAAGGTGGAAATAACCCACATGCCACTGCTGGAAATCATAATAATTTAACAAGTCTAGCGGCAGATTGTTTAAATGCTTTGTCAGCTTGCAAAGATACAGAGAGCGAAGAGAGAATGAGAAACAAGAGAAGAAAAGAAAAACGAGACAAAAGTGAAAATCAAGAAATAAGAGAGAGAGGGATAAAATATGGAGAACGAGACAAAAGAGATAGAAAAAAACGGATGGCAGGAAAATTTTAATGGAGAATAGGTATTAATAATAGTTATTTTCGTGTTTTCATATTCCATCTGTATGGTAGGTTTTTCCACAAGATTTTCCTCCTACCTCTAAATACATGCATATTAGTGTGCAAAGCAAAAAGCTCCACATGGACTTTTCAATTACATGTATTTGCCTGTTGTTGAATGTTTGGTAGCTCAAATAATATTTCACTAAACATTTGGTCACTAAACTTAAATTTTCCTTTATATACATATAATTGGCAATCTATAACTTTTAGTAGTAGCAACAAAAATACCACTTGTTGTAGCAGTATATTTTTGCACCAACTTTGAATAATAGAAAGTTACTCTCAGTGGTACAGACAACATTTAGCAGTAACTGTTTTCGTTTGGTCGCTCAAAAATAAGTGTGTGAAAACAACCAAACACATCCTTTCTTGAAGATGTGGAGGCACATCATATTTGATTATTAAATAAAAATGAATATAACAGATGCTGTTTGACAAAAGAAAATAAGCAAAAATATGTGAACAGAATGTGAACGCAGTAGTTGAAATAGGACATGTCAATTAGTAAATAAAAATAGTAATAAATCACAGAATTACAGGTACATATCACTTTACAAATACAACTTTTATAATTCAATAATCACAACTTCCAACAAATTGTGTCGTTTTGTGTAATGCCAACCAATATATAGCGCCACATCATCCGTTGTGCTACAACCCAATTGCTGAAAATGGATTGAGTATCCACTGATTTCACATTTATATTGGTTTTATTTTTGTACATATAATTCAACTTGCCAATCCAAGATATCTGTGAAACACTATCAGAGAAAGGGTGGCATTGCTAAACACTATTAACAACACACTCTTAAGCCACAGCCCACTGTGTAAAACAATAGGGCAGGCCGTGAACCGTGAATGTCATAGCGTGTACCAGAAATACGGGGACTTTAAGCACAATGTTAACGAGTGTGTCGTACCTGGCTTGCTCACTGTTATTTAAGGCAACCTTAACCATCATTGGTCCATTGAAATATATATAGCAGATGTGTTAATGAGTGTCCTTTGTTTTTATGACTTGGTCCTTCGTTTGTAGAGGTGAACCTTTCAGTCACACAGTCTGGTTGGGAGAGAACGTAGACCCTGAGTATAAAATGTGCTAATTGAAAGAAAGAAGGAGCTGGGGCATGTGGTTTGACTTTAACAGTGTGGGTGGTGTATTTTTTTTTGTTCTTCAAATCTCACTGACACCCCTTCCTCCTTCCGTTCCTCCTAATTAGAACTGACCTTTGCTTTAATGACTTCTCACTTGCACACACTGTGAGGTTGTGTTTACGAGTCTGTTTTCAAGCATTTTCGTTTTTTATAATTCTTTATGCGGGTGTTTTTGGTCCTCTTATATGTGTGTGTGTGTGTGTGTGAGAGTGTGTGTGATTCTGCACTGCATGAACGTCGGTTCAGAAAGTGCCCTAACTGAAGATTTGAAAACAAAATGGAACAAATGGAAATGATGAAATAAAAAATGATATACAACTACTGTCTGTTATAGTGAGAGAGCAGATGTGAACATTTTAAACCCTCTCTTTCTCTTTCTCTTCCCTAGTAACAATGTAAACACCGATATATAAAACAAGTATATGACTATGAATCCACTTTTATAAAATCGGGATCCAATAAAAAACGGCATCGACATGTGGTCGCTGCTGATGCTGTCGTCAGGAAACCGCTGTTTTTTCAACAGATTTCTTCCTTTAATGTTAATCCACTGATCTCCCTCCCCCTGACTAAAATGGAAGGTTTTTTAGAAATGATAGAAAAAAGGGTAAAATACCTACTGTTGCCACGTAACTGCGTCTACCACAGAACCAGCGTTCTTCATGAACCTAGCGATGGGAAAAGAAAGAGAAAATTACACGAGTAAACGGCAGGGCCTACATGTAAATAGAATGATATGTTAGCAGGGAGTGCTAATATTAAACAAGAAGTAGAGGCCTCTCTCTCTCTCTCTCTCTCTCTCTCCCAAGTGGTTTGTGTCTGATGTGTTTAAGGTAAGGCTAAAGAATGTGCTTTCTCATTTGCTTAAACGCACTCCTCGCCGCTCTTGGGAAAGATAAATGGAGAGCCTTTTAAAGTAAATGAATTCAACATGTATATAAGCACAAACTAGGTACGTGGAGGAGTGCAAATGTGTGTGTGTGTGTGTGTGTGTGCATGTGTGTGTGCGTACATGTGCTTGTAGGTGTATGTGAATCTGTGCGCGCATGTGTATGTGTGTGTGTGAGTGCGTGTATGTGGGCGTGTGTGTATGTGCATCTGTGCGTGCACGTGTATGTGCGTGCAGGTGTGTGTCTGTGTGTGTCTGTGTACGGACCACCAGAATCGCCTAACCTGAAACGCTCCTTATTTGGGGGGAAGCAGGCTGGCAGGCCCAGCTCTCTGTCCCTCGACATCATGTCACAGAAACACAACTTTCTCCCCACACCCGCGTGTTTAGTCTGCCTACCGTGCATATCTGGACCGCTGTCCACTTAATCCTGGTTCCCTGAGAGCAGCAGAGCGGCGCAGCTGTCAAACACAAGACAACCAGCTCCCTATAATAATGTCAAACACGCGCCTATCACCTTGTCATTAAATGTGACACGCGTGACCCATAGAAACTCAAACTCTCTTTCTTTTTCCTTTTTTGCTCTCTCAATCTCTCTCTTTCTTTTTCCCTTTCCATCCTTCTATTCTTCACATCTGCCCCTCAAAGTACCACCTTTTATCCACAGAACAAGTTGTTAGCGGTCACACTCACTTACAATCTGGAAGTGTGTGGTGAAGACATATACACACACACGCACACCTTCACGTGCACACGCACACACACACATACCCACACATATGCAGGCATGACACACACAGCTTCATTAACAGATGAACGTATCATTCTAATTTTTTTATTATTTTTCATATGATCTCGTGTGTTAGTACACAACATAGAGTTAATGAACATGGACTATTAACTATTAACTCAGTCAGAGGTAGACGTTTTCCCTTACGAACATTTTTACCTTTTCTGTGACAGCACAGAGCGAGACAACATTGCTTAAAGTCTACTCTGGACAACTCGTAGAAACAAGATCCTCACAAACCATATGTCTGATGGCATCTCTCCAGGACTTTTTGTGATCGTAGAGTATACAACTGTGTTTCTCTCTGCATTCCTTCAACGGTGCCAAACCCACTTCAACTCAAAGATGGTTCTAACTATCATACAAGATTTGGATGTGATTGCAATCCAACTTTCACTGTTTTCGCCCAGAAATACAAAATATATGGCACATTCACAGCACTTTCAAGAACCTTTATCTGCAGTTTCTCAAAATAGAACTGGTGTAAAGCCAAAACAAGAGACGATGTGATTGGGGGGGGGAAGCTCCATAGCCAAACATTTCTTTCCCGTATGTAGAGTACCGTATGTGATTCCTCCGGCAACAGGCAGGGAGTAGAGGAAAAGCCAGCTGTCCGCAGCACAAATAATCACTTCACAATCGTAGTATTTACAACCTTGCTCGACTGAGTGAGAGAGACAGAGAGAGAGAGAGTGAGGGAGAGAGACAGAGAGAGAGACAGAGAGTGAGAGAAAGAGAGAGAGAGAGAGAGAGATAAAGAGGCGGCATGCAAATATACTGCTGCTCATTAAAAAATATGCCACGGTAAATCTCAGGAAGAGATTCTTTTAGTGAAGCGTCTCATCCCAAACAAGTGAAAGGGCTGACATCTCATTGGGGAGGCTACAGTCTGGGAGCTGATGTTAAGCTATGGCGAGGTGAATCCTGGATGAAAACACTGGAGAGATGGCACGCAGAGATGCGTCGGATTCAGAAGCTGTAGTGCTATGATGAAATGAAAAATAATATATTTTGATATGAACTCTCGCTGGACTATCACACCAGACATTTTGGGAATGGGAGGATCCAGGGTGGGTGGGATGGTGAGAAGGGGTAGGGGTGTGTGTGTCTATGTGTGTGTGTGTGTGTGTGTGTGTGTGTGTGTGTGTGGGGGGGGGGGGGGGGTAAAGGAAGCAGATGAGAAGTTGTGCCACCACACTATCAATCGAGAGACACTTTATTTTAGACTGACACAGAAGAAGTGGGTCAGAGACGCTCCAACCTACAGGCCGTGAAGCTCCATAAACACAGAGGAACACGCCCCGCGTGTGGGTGTGCGCATGTGTGTGGGTGTCTACGAGTGCGTGTCCATGGATATGTGCGTGTCTGTAGGAATGTGTGTGTGTTAGTGGAGATTCAGAAGATGTGTGTACACACCTGCCTATGCTTTGCGACACAATTTCGTATACACACATGCACGCACACACACGTCCCCATCTCAAACATAATCAGAGACTTCCTGCTACCTTCATGAGACAGGACAGCCTAACATGGAGCGTAAACTGCAGCCCCTCCTCTCCTCTCTCCCCATTCTAACTCATCCTAACCCATTCTAACTCATTCTAGCTCATTCTAACTCATGCTAACTCATTCTAGCTCATTCTAACTCATGCTAACTCATTCTAAGACCAATTCTAACTCATTCTTACTCATTCCAACTTTTTCTAACCCATTCTAACTCATTCTAACTCACTCTAACTCATTCTAACTCACACTAACTCATTCCAACTCATGTTAACTCATGCACTCATTCTAACTCATTCTAACCCATTGTAACTCATTCTAACTCATTCTAACTCACGTGTCCAGCAGCAGGATGGCGTTCTTGCGGGGGCGCCCGGCGTTGGGTCCGTAGAGCTGGGCCCGGTGGTAGTACCGGACAGACTGCAGCAGGGTCCGCAGGACGGCGTAGTCCTGCACCAGCTGGCTGCTGTTCACAGAGCGGCCCACCATGCCGCGGTAGGCATTGGGTTCTGGAGAGCGGAGAGTGGAGAGGCGGGGGGGCGGGGGGGGGGGGGGGGGGGGGGGGGGAGAGATAGATACAGGGGGCAGGATAGCCTGGTTAGTGGTTATGCTGTTTTGAGTCCCAGTCTGAAAGGTTCTTGGTTTTGAACTTCGAATGTCCACATGTCTACCTGTAGGCATCTTTGAGCAGGACCGCAAATCCTTAACTTCTTCCTAAATTACCAGTATCTGGATTCACTGTACGTCGCCATCTGCTAAACGACCAAAAACTACTTGGAAGTACTCACAGACAAAAGGTTCTGGGTTCGAACCCCACTATCCGCAGCACAACCTGTAGGCCTCCTTGAGGATGACACTAACAGAACCCCTAACCTGCTCATTAATGGCATGTACCTAAAAAGCAATTCACTGCACGTCACTTTGGATATAAGTGTCATGCTAAACGAATAGTGGACTGAATAGCAGTTTTGTTTTCTTTTTATAGGCCTAAGAAGCGGAGAACAGTTGTGTTGATGTAGTCTCATCGTGACCTTCTAGACAGCAACCAACTGCCAGTAGTAAAAGGGATAATTGAGCAATTCGTTGTAATACTGACAGATGGCCACAGTGGTAGCGGGAACAGGCCAGGACTGAGTTTCTTCTGCTCTGAAAGTAAATATAACCACTGGGAGAAACTGAACTTTTTGGCTTGTTCAAGGGCTTTTAGATTATGTTTGTGTCTGTGTCTGTCCCTGTTTTATTCACTTAACATTAGGGATAAACTTTAACCTTAGAATTAAACGGAAATGGATGTATTTTTTTTCAGGAGATTGTACCTGTTCTGCTTTGCCCTTGACAAAAATACCTGTGAAGTCATCGTCATTCAGACATCTGATTCAGATTCTAAAAACTGTCCTATATTTCGCGGCCAGTTTTTTAGTGATTTTACAGAGCCCAAATCCACAACCCTTCTGTAATTCCTCTTTCTTCTTTAGAATTCACTGGTCACACTTCTGACAACTCAAGCTTTTACGCAGAACAATCAGCTCATCTTCCCGGAGGTTCTTCAAGGCTTTGGACAGAAGACAAGAGTTCCATTTGTGAGCTTCTTTGAGGAAGAGAATATATAATAAAAACATGGAGTGATGTGCCGGAGGGGGACCCAAACATGTCCACACTGTGCTGTCCCCATGAGGACAGCTGGATAGGATGCAGCGGAGTTAAAGAAAACCCAAAGACAAAAAAAGAAAACACACTTAAAACCATATTTAACTCAACACACACACACACACACACACACACATATCTCGTTCACCCATCAAACAAACTGTTTGGTGCAAACTGACATGCGCCGTATTTTGACGGCATGCACTTACAATGGTATTGTACTATTATTTAATGTCAATGTTTGACCTTCACATTTTATGCACCTCATATTTCATATTTGATTTCATACCTTGACTTATCTTTGCCACCTTTGCTTATTTATTTATTTTACTATCACTCTCAGTGTGTTTTGTTTGTGTCATACGCAAAATTTCAATGCACCAGATACAAGAGATTCAAGAGCTATATTTATCAAATGCACAGTAAAACACAGGGTAGTTCTGAGAAATGAAATTCTTCTGACAAGGCACGCATCATCTATGTCAAGCATACAATAAGGCTAAGAAATATGGTTGACCGACCATGTTATATGGCACATGTGATAATAAAACACCTTTGACTTTGACAGGCTGTCCTCAAATCTACAAAATAACCATTGTAACCCTTAATGCTCTTGCGTACGGTCGTATATAAAAAAACACAAAGTGTCGTCATATCAATGGGAGTGACTGATGCGGTGAGTGTGTCAGCGTGAGGGTGCTTACCGTTGCCTAGCTCCCAGGAGATGTTGTACTTCTTGCCAGCGCTGTACTTCAGCAGACTGAGGGAGGACGAGGAGTTCCAGGAGTTGTCAGGGTTACGGTGCAGCGCGTTGAGCCCCAGGATCAGCTGTAGGCCCGCACACTCGGCAAAATTGTACAGTTTGTCTAAAGACCTGGCTGGGAGAAACCCACAAAGCAGTTGTAACTTTGATTCTTTTCCGTGTCCATCTGACCAGTTGTGTCATGTAAAATAAGATGAGTCTAAATTTAGAATTAACTAAGGTTTAACAGTGTCCAAAAGTTTGTAATTCATCAGAAGAAGCATAAAGGTACCAATGCGAACATATGAGTGAGGTCATGTTGGCGCTGAAGAGACTAGATTTGATTGTATTCAGATCAGATTAGATTGTATTCAGATCAGATTGGATTGGATTCAGACTATATACAATTGTATTCAGACTGGATCAATTTGTAATCAGACTACATTAGATTGTATTCAGATTAGGTTAAATGGGATTCACATGTTAAAATTGGATTCAAACTAGATTTGATTGGATTCAGATTAGATTGGATTCAGACTACATTAATATGGATTCAGCCTACATTCAATTGGATTCCGATTAGATTACATTGGATTCAGACTAGATTAATATGGATTCAGATACAATTTGATACAGACTATATACAATTGGATTCAGACTGGATTAGATTGGATTCACACTAGATTTGATTTGATTCAGACTAGATTTGATCCGATTGGATTCAGATTAGATAATACTGAATCAGACTCGATTATATTGGATTTTGGACTAGATTCGATTGGATTCAGACTACATTCAACTGGATTCAGACTAGATTAGATTAGATCTGGACTTGATTACATTGTATTCAGACTAGAGTAGAGTTTTATTCAGACTATATTAGATTGGATTCAGACTAGATTGGATTCAGATTAGAAGGGAGTTTTCTGTCCGTGATGGAATGTAATACTATATCTTCAGATGCTGGTTTGAACATTACAGTACACGTGTACAGTACAGTTAAAATGTATTCAAGTATTTAATACATATGATGTACAAATGAAAATATTAATACATTTCCATTTCCCATCTGGGATCGATAAAGTACATTTTATATTATGAGGTATACTCAGCATTTCCTGTCAAGTCTATTTTTGTCTTGTCTAGCAGACTGTATTACATCTTCATGTCTGAACGTCAACTTTTATTTTCTGTGAGAACTGCGATTATCAGCTACGGTTACCTGAGGAATACTCCCTGGTGGATTTCTAGGCATAGAGAACATCTGTGTGTTGTTTAAAACGCGAGAAAGTGAGAGAGAGAATACGAGTTCTAAACAGCTGGTGGAACAACATGACGGAAACAGCATAACACAATGACTGATTTTTTATGACAAGCATTGGGCTCTGCTTTCGCTTGGGATATTGTTTGGAAAATATGTACTCTTTTTATACAGGACTCTGTCTCTAGGGGCTGTTTTGGCCAGCCAGCTTACAATATATTCAGAAAATAATACTTATAATACTTTTAAACAGACTGTGAGCCCAGAAATATCTATCTATCTATCTATCTATCTATCTATCTATAAATGCTCACAGGAATTTTCAGTACACTGCACACAAACCAGTGTGTGCAGGTGTGCGTGTATGTGTGTGTGCAAGTCTGAGTGCCTGTGGGTGTGCATGTGTGTGAGTGCATGCATGCATGTGTGTGTGTGTGTGTGTGTGTGAGTGTGTGTACGTAAACTTTTATTTTGATATGTTGTTTCCATGGGTTTTCACAGTTTTATTGCGCTAGTTAAGTAAGGTTTAGCATGCCAAAAACAATACCATACATGCAAAATCATAGTACCAGTGGAGGAATGACTCCACCACAGTACTTGTTTGTGATCTCAAACATGAGTGTTATGACAGCACAAAATGAAAAACAGGTAAGTTTTACGTTTTTCGACTGAAGAATGTGTCCCTTAAAAGTAAACTGTTCCATGTACCAATCCCCTTTCTTGCTTACTGCACACTTGTGGGCTCTATGAGTGTGTGTGATTGCATTTTTTCCGCATGAGAACGGATACTGACACAGTTTGAGCTTTTGTGTGTTTCTGCATTTTCCTCTTAGGTGTGTGTAACAGCCTCTGTCCCTCTCTATTGCTTTCTGTCTCTGTCTATCTGTTTCTGTCTTTTTCTCTTTGTCTTACTCACTCTCCCTATCCACGTCCAGACAGAGGGATTTTCTCATCATGGACCCCCGAAGAGTTGCACTCTTTAACCTGAGAGAATCATGCAGGGGAGAACAGGTCTGCTGTTGTATTTAACAGCTAATGGGCAGCTGTGTGTGTGTGTGTGTGTGTGTGTGTGTGTGTGTGTGTGTGTGTGTGCACGCATGCGGACAGTTTTGAGATCTAGTGTTGACTCAAATAATTGATTGTACGCATTTCAAACATGAATTATATGGTGGACGCACCTGTTGCTCTACTAGACATCCTAACACATATATCTTGTATCATGCACAAATAATGAAGAGAAACGACTATCATTAGCGATCAAACCACTCAATATTCTAGCAACAATCTTTTTTTGTGTTCATATTCTGTCCCTAAACACGTAAAAAACCCTGCCCATGAACATCAATGTACAAACGTCAACATGACGGAGTTCATTGTGAGTGACTCTTCATGCAAGGTTGATTCTATAACCAGTTAGAAGCAACAATAGTCAACAAAGAATCACATCAAAAACCATTCTTCTGCCCTGGTGAGTATTTCCACGTGCACTAACGTTGTTATGATGTGTCACTATTTAGACGGCAGTGTGTATCGCCCACCAAACCAGCCCTGGGTACCGCGACCACTTTGTTTTGAAACGCGATCTGCCGCCCGAGCCACACCATCGACATAAATATTACCCTGACCTCCGACCCTCAACGCTTCCTAAGGCCAACAGGAAACAGATGAGAGCCACGTGTACGTCTAGTTCCTGCAAGACAACGTGCCCTCAGACGCGGTCTTGGGTGGCTGCCATGCGCTAGCCCGGTGATGAAAGAAGCGTCTAATAGGGGAGCAAGGACTGAAAACAGATGAGCTCAGGGCCTGACGGGGGGAACACACTGTTTAGTCCGTGTGTGACCCATCATGTGGGCGAGAAAAGGTGTCAAGACAAGTACACCCATGCCCTATTCAGGTTGTCGGGTCGAGACACACAGTTTAACACACAAATTTGAATCCACTCATCGAGACTCGATATGAACGTAGTAAAGCCCACAAAGCATTTTGAAAGTAGGACGTTATTAAAGATACATTTGGGGGGTCTAGGATTGTTGTGAGGTTCTGGTTTCTGTTTTTGTTAAATCATTTTTAAAAGGCACATCGTGTCCAAATAGAGAGAGAGAGAGAAAGAGAGACACAGAGAGGGAGAACCAAGCGTCTCCCGCCATTTATGCTATCCTTCTTAAACAAACGGTCTGTTTTCCATCTCATTAATAATGACCTATTCAGTTGTTTTTGGGGCTGTGATTATCGTAGCTGCTTCCCACTGCTGCAGTGAGACTGTATGGGAGTGAAGGTGCCTGGTTGCTGCTGAGGAGCAGAGGAGGAGGAGGAGGAGGAGGAGGAGGAGGAGGAGGAGGAGGAGGAGGAGGAGAGGAGGAGAGGAGGAGGAGGAGAGGAGGAGGAGGACGGCAGCAGTATGGCAGACGAGGAGGCTAAACCAGTGCCAGATGTGCTTGTCAGGGTGAGTGCTTCCAGACTCTTCCTCACCTGAAATCCAAAAGACGAAATGAAAAACGAGCTTCGCTGCCAGATATAGACGAAGCTGCTGCCACCCCCCCCCCCACCCCACCCCCGCTAAACACCATCAGCACCACCGCCATCCACCCTACCTCCTGCCTGCGGTGCTCATCCACACAGTGTCCCGTTAAAATTATTTATGAGCGATTATCTGAAGGAAATGGAGTCATTAAAGGTACTCCTGTTCACCTCATTATGAGGTTTTCAGGCCCTTGGCTTCATAGGCGCCCAACTGTATGGTCTAGGTCTAGTGTCTTGAGAATGCAAGGATGGATCGCTCAGTCCAACGCAGTGAACAATGAAATTGAAACAAAACGAAGTCATGCTTAATACATTTGCCTGTATTTTGCGATTTGCGCATTACGTGTGTGTGTGCACGTGTGTACAGTATGTGTGTGCGGGTGTGCATGCCTGTGTGTGCGGGTGTGCATGCCTGTGTGTGTGTGTGTGTGTGTGTGTGTATTTGTGTGTGCGTGCATGCCTGTGTGTGTAAGGTCTAACAAGACTAATTTATGTGTATTTAAAATGTTTTACATTATGTGTGTGTGTGCCTGTGTACGGTGTGTGTTTGCATGCCTGTGTGTGTGTATGTCTGCGTGCATGCCTGTGTGTGTTTGTAAGGTCTAACCAGATTGATTTGTGTGAATTTAAAATGTTTTACATTATGTGTGTGTGTGTGTGTGTGTGTGTGTGTGTGTGTGTGTGTGCATGTGTGTTTGCATGCCTGTGTGTGTGTGTGTGTGTGTGTGTGTGTGTGTGTGTGCATGTGTGTGTGCATGACTGTGTGTGCATGCATGCCTGTGTGTGTGTGTGTGTGTGTGTGTGTATGTATGTGTTTGTAAGGTCTAACAAGAATAATTGAGACATCGAGACAAATTATGTATTTGTGCGGCCCCTGCCAAGATTACTGGAAGTCAGAAACGATTATTGTTGTAAAAATGTTCCCCCATAATGGAACCATTGTAAACGACTTAAAACATTATGCAGACACTGGCGCTCATAAACAAATACGCCTGCTACCCTACGTGTATGCGTATAGAACAACAGCAACCTCCAAACTTTACTAACAATATTAAACCGAATCAAAAACCACACAAAGTGTTAAACTTAGAGCTCAGATTTACCTTGTCTTTACTTATTATTGAGAGAATTGATAATTACAAATCAATCAAATCAAATTAATTACAAACATTTCAAAGTGGTTTAAACATGAGTCACAGAATCCTTGACAAGCGATTTGAGGCTCATACTTGCTAATATATTTCTCCCACTGTCCCTAATACAAGGACAGACTATATGCATTAGCCACTCGGTTTACAGTAACAAATTTTCTCCCTTTCATCTCTCTCACACACACACACGTATGTACACACAAAACACTGCCAAATGCAAGCGGGAACAAAAACTTGAACTTGTAAATCAGTGTATGTGTTAATGTTTATGTTTGTGTGTATATGTGTGTGTGTGTGTGTGTGTGTGTGTGTGTGTGTGTGTGTGTGTGTGTGTGTGTGTGTGTGTGTGTGTGTGTGTGTGTGTGTGTGTGTGTGTGTGTGTGTGTGTGTGTGTGTGCAAGTCAGTGCACATGCGTCTGTTTGTGTGTGTGTGGGTGAGTGTATGTACGTATGTGTATGTGGGTGTCTACACCGCTATTGCCTTTGTGTATTTTTGTGAAGCGGAAATGCTGGGATCTGGACATTGTCAGGCTGTCTTTCTGATAGTACCGCGGTGCTGTGAAGCAGAGAGAGGGCCTGCAGCATCAATAAGCGCCATGCCTCATTTCTGCAGCCCTGCATTTAGCATAGCGCTATGTATATTATGCCTGCATGGGGCCAACACACAGCCATTCCACAGGGCAATATGAAATTTCCACTTGCGTGTCAAATTATAGTTATTTTACACGGAATAAAGTAAAACTGCGGATTAGTCGTCGATCGCGGTGAACTTCACGATTCCCGTCGGCCAGAAGATTGATCAACACAAGTTAAAATGTGTGAGACATTATCATTCAAATGTATCAATTCGTGAGCGTGTTTTTCATCACGGCAGTTGCTGTGTTGGGTGGTGGGTGGGGGAAGGACAGAGCAATCTGTGATCTAGCTTATATGAGTGCTTTTGTTCTTGCTCTATGAGGGAACGAGAGGTTAACCTAACAGTGTAATGGTAGCAATTACAACAGGTATGCGCCGAAAGGAAAGCATTCGGCAGGGCTCTCTCTCTCTCTCACTCACACACACACACAGACATACTCTCTCACACTCTCTCCCCTATAAACTCCCAACATTTGCTGAAACACTGTCGTCATGCTATCACATTACCGAGAGCAGGCATTTATATATTCCCCGCCATTGATGTCTTGGGGGGGTGAAAAAGAAAGACTGTCCAATCGGATGCCGATTTCTGTCTCTTTAGGAGATACATTGATTTGCTGCCAGAAACGGCTTACTGCATGTGTCAGTTTGGATGTTTGCTTTGATTAAAGTGAGTTCTCTCCCTTTCTTTTCTTTTTCTATATCTTTCTGGGATTTTTCTTTTCTCCTCTCTACACACGAAATCACACACACACACACACACACACACACACACACACACACACACATGCACACGCACACGCACACATAAACACACACACACACCAACTGAAACTTGGTTTTCTGGCACGCCTTGAAAGGGCAGTCAAGAGACAAAAGACAGAGAAGACTGTTTCGAAAAACGTATTCTTTTTTTAATCAACATGATATCATAGCGATCTTCAACTATGCGTTTGTCGTATACGACCTAGCATACATGGTAATAATTACACGTTTTAAAAATTAAATCCATGCACTTGGGGAGGGAAACATCTGCACCGAATGACAGTGTTCAGTGTGAAGCTAAGATGCTTGTTAATATTCCTAGACCATGACTAATTGACATCCCATCATACTTCCTTCACCCCCCTCCCCCCTTCCAAACACACACAGGAACAGACAAAAGAAAAAACACACACACATATGCATACGCACACACACACACACACACACACACAGACCACCTGATTCATGTGGGAAATACAATTTCAATATAAAGGCATTAACTAAACCAGTGGTTTTCAAACTGAGGGTCTGAACACATGAGTGAGTCGCAGCCACAATCAACTTTCTTTCCCATATATATATATATATATATATATATATATATATGGGGAAAAAAGTATATATATATATATATATATATATATATATATATATATATATATATATATATATATATATATATATGCATGGCTACTTTCCTTGTCTGCTTTATGTCTCTTTTTATATGCTTGTGGATTTGGTTGTTTGAAGACTGAATATGGGGATATTGTACTGAAGATCAATATAAACTATTCATTCATACTGCATTTTTTGTATACTTTCATGGTAATGACAACAATTTGCTTATTTTATTTTGATTTGTTGGGTCCTGGGCCAAAAGGATCCACCTGTAGAAATGTTTGGGCACTCAAATGCATTGAGGCTGGGATTCTGCTTCCGGTTCTTCACATTCATTACTGATTAAAAACGGCACTAGTCATACTGAATTGCTCGATTGGTGATTGAATCTTAACCCCATGATTTCAAAAGCAATTTAACGTCATTGATCTAAATAAGGACTACAAACAGACACAGACACACAGACACACAGACACACACACACACACACACACACACATACATACACACATATTGCACACTGCCCACAGATTCACAGACACACTCAGACGATGGGCAGCGAACACTGACAGATTGCATACGCCAATCTCGCAAACTCAAAGTCTCTATGAATAGGCTACCGGTAGCCACTCGTCATCCTCGGAGTCACCCTCCTCCCAGACCCTCCGTCCATCAGTCATGTGTTCATCCATCCATCATGTGTTCATCCTCCCACCTACTGGTTCTCATTCAACCTGTTACAACTAGCCAAACCCTTGACTAGCCAACCGAGAGAGAGAGAGAGAGAGAGAGAGAGAGAGAGAGAGAGAGAGAGAGAGAGAGAGAGAGAGAGAGAGAGAGAGAGAGAGAGAGAGAGAGAGAGAGAGAGAGAGAGAGAGAGAGAGAGAGAGAGAGAGAGAGAGAAAGAAAGAGAGAGAGAAAGAAAGAGAGAGAGACTGAGGGAAGAAAGGAAAAAAATACCAAGACACAACCAAGAACCTATTGTCTTATTCATGGTCTGTTATGAATATATCGTCCCAAGGTTTAATAAAAGTGGCACCAGGTATCTATGCTAGGCTTCACAGTAGTTTTTTTTTTATCATCCCATTCATGTTGGTCAGAGCCGGTAACCAGTAAGCCATTGCGGCCACTGCATGGAAATCTATTGCATGCATTGTGGTATTATACTGTGTTCGCATGATGCAGCTGTGACCTGACACTGCATGTAAGGCTCGTAGTGCAGAGAAATGTGGTTCCAATAGAGAGCCAGTCTGTGCTGGTCTACAAGCATGTTGAACAGAACGCCCCTACGTTTACACACACACACACACATGTGAACGCGCACACACACACACACACACACATGCGCGCACATGAACACGTGCACACACACAAGTGCACGGGCACACAAATGCCTGCGCATGTGCAGACACTCACACACATAAACACATGGGCAGTGCACTCACACGCACATGTGCGCATGGACACACACACACACACATACACACACACATCGCATACTCTTGCTTTCATATGGAGTGGGTCCACTCTACAGCTAAACCATTCAGGTCAACCCACCTTTGTATTTTGGAAGAATCTAAGATATGTGGAGGGCACCTGTTTTCAATTCAGTTGGGAAAAGGGAACCAGTGCGTATGTGTGTATGTGCCAGTGTGTGTGTGTGTGTGCGTGCGTGAGCGAGTGTCTGAGTGTGCATGATCAATGATAGTCATCTCTGAATGTGCTGAAACTAGACCTGTGTGTGGCCTGAGGCCTGCTGCTGCTGGGTGTTGGGGGGGGGGGGGGGGGGGGGGGGGTGGGGGGGGACAGCAGCAGAATGCTGCGTTAAGATCACAGCAGCACACGGCAACATCCACGCGCAGGTCACTTTTACAAGGCTGCTTCCCTCTTCAAAGCCTTAGCACGTGTGTGTGTGTGTGTGTGTGTGTGTGTGTGTGTGTGTGTATGTATCTGTATCTGTGTGTGTGTTTGTATGTGTGTGTGTATACATCTGTCTATGCATGTGTGTGTGTTTCTTTGTCTATGTGTGTGTGTGTATATATATATCTGTCTATGTTTGTGTGCGTGTGTGTGTGTTTGTGTCTTTCTAACTATGCATGTGTGTGTATGTGTGTTTGTGTATGTGTGTGTATGTGTGTGTGTGTGTCAGTCTGTGAGTGTGTTTGTGTGTGTGTAATGCATGTGGCGCGTATGTGTATGTGTGTTTGTGTGTTCGTAGTAGTAGTAGTAGATGGCAGAGAGATGGCCATTGTACTGTTGCTTTTGTGGGGCAGCATAACAACTGAAACCAGGTGCCCTAAGTAAGGGGGAGATAGTTCTAACATGTGCATCTGTCCAGGGCTATTTGGCATGGAGTGCCTTCTATCACTTAATTAGGACGAAAGAAGGAAAGCTTTTAAAAAGTGAACGGGCATCATAGTGGAACAGAGCTTGGAGACTTGGCTCCCAGCTCTTGGATCTCTACAAAGTGACACACTGCTATGCAGGGGGTTGTGTTGTTGTTGTCTTGCATTGTGGAGCTGCCAACTTAGAGACACATAACTTAGAGAGACATGTTAAGTATAAAACAAGTCAAATAACAGATAAAACCATGAAACTATTGTCAATACATGTTATTGTTCAAATATCCTCTGAAAACAAACTACAAGTGTACTGAAGTTGCCAGTGAAATAAATAAACAATAAACAATAAATATTAAATGAACTAAATGAAATACCCGGTGGCCATCGGGTGGTCTCCCCTACAGAGTGTTCCAGTGTTATGCAGAAGTGTGACAGACTCAGTGGCGGCTCCTGCGAAAATGTTTACTAAAATAAGACCGTGTGTGGATGGTATTGCCAGCCTTCGCCAGCCAGTTTGTGAATCGTCTACTCTGCTCTGAACTCAAGTTGCGTTCTTTAGGTGACTTCGAGGTGCCATTTCCGAGGCACTTCGATGGTACGATGAAGGGACACCGGCGGCGAGGTGTGTGTGGATGTGTGGAGCTCCTTCTGGGCAACGATTGATGATGGCCGTGTCCGAGAGAGGGTTAAGCTTCTCGGACACAACGTTAGGTTTTCTGCACAACATTTGGATTGCGGGACCATTTGCAACAGCGCCACCCATGGAAGAAGGCCAGAAACAACCCAGTAGTGATTCGCAAGAATATAACAATATTGTTCTGCAGGCTATTCGTGAATAAATGTTTAGCAATTTGAATAATGAATACTGGACATGGTAAGCTTTTAAAATAAATTTTTAGTGACAATCGGAAGTGACAAATACTTTTTTAAAGATTTTTCCAGAGACCCCCCTAAAATGAATCTTTCAGTGGGTCTCAAGTGTCAATCAATGGGTCTTGGACTCCCTGAGACCCCTGTATTTCACACCCTGTAAGAATGGGATGTTTCGTATTATCACGCAATTTCAAATATGCTTCCAATAGTTTAAGACTAGCAGAACCTGCAGCATTAAATGACCTCCAACCTTCCCCGATGACCTTTCGACACTTAAAATGTTACCACTTCAGCCTCAAAGCCTGATGAATAAGCCCTGTGAAAAATGCCTCCTGACATTTTTACTAACCAAAATTTGTCACACTGCCAAAGCGGCGTGGGTTGTAAAGTGTTCAACACTTATCCTGTTCGGCCATCTCCTCACACACCTCTGCTGATACCTTAAGTGAGCCGTGATTGCTCTGTAATTGCAGAGAAAGAAGACTCCTCGGGAGAAACAGGGACTGTGGGATTGGGTGGTGTTGGTGGGTTGGTGTTGGTGGGGGCACAGGGTTGAACTGGCCCAGGGGCCACCCGTCTGTCCCTGCTAGATCAAAGGGCCCCTCCTCAAAAACACACAGACACACAGAGAAAGCAATGCCTGCAAGCTCTTGCCATTTAGCACCTGCTTCACCAGCAAACAAGAAACACACATTACCAAGGCAGTCCCACCGATAGTGAACACACGCTAATCCACATACCTTTGCTTTGGTTTCCCCTTCAAGGTCTCAACAGTAAAGTGTAAACCTCTGAATCCAACGTGGTTGAATATATATTTGTGGCGAGCTCGTTTCCCCAACTCTAAAATTACAGAATCTTTGATCTGGTGATGGATGGGGAGGGATATGCCGAACCAGATCCCAAACAGGCCACCAGCAAAGCAAACACACCACCGGTCCCAGAATCTCTCTCTCTCTCTCTCTCTCTCTCTCTCTCTCTCTCTCTCTCTCTCTCTCTCTCTCTCTCTCTCTCTCTCTCTCTCTCTCTCTCTCTCTCTCTCTCTCTCTCTCTCTCTCTCTCTCTCTCTCTCTCTCTCTCTCTCTCTCTCTCTCTCTCTCTCTCTCTCTCTCTCTCTCTCTCTCTCTCTCTCTCTCTCTCTCTCTCTCTCTCTCTCTCTCTCTCTCTCTCTCTCTCTCTCTCTCTCTCTCTCTCAGAATAATCACCATAATGACAGCAATCATCTACCACTCCAAAGCCATATCAATACACATTACTTATAGCAGGGCCATGCTGGAACATCTCATTGGCTCTTTGAGGAAGCAGGTCAAGGTTAAATGCTTAGGGAATTACTGACCTCAGTTTCAGATGTAATTATACATATTTATAATATCAGGTCACTTTTTCCCACCGATAGGTTGAAACAAAAGTCTATAACCCAAACATACACTTTTTGGTGACTTCTCTGTTCAAAATCACAATGGAAAGTTATGGAAATGTTACAGAATTATTGTTAATGATGCTGCAATTGTATCCATGATTAATATTACTAAATCCATTTTTGTGGTACGGATATATAAATATTGTTTAGCATTTAAAACTGGTCCCATGATGAAATTATTTTAATATATACTGGCAAGCCACAAATGTTAATTATTTATAAGCGTACTCATACTTCACTTTATAATAATAACATATTTTAAGAGATGCATTTTAGTTATGACCATATTTTCCATTTTTAATTGTATTAGCCCCGTTTTTATTTGCAGTTTCAGACGATAACCAGAAACTGTAGCTGGTGCGTGTGTGTGTGTGTGTGTGTGTGTGTGTGTGTGTGTGTGTGTGTGTGTGTGTTTGTGTGTGGGTTGTCGCTTAGTTAGGTAATCAAGTAGCTACTTAGTGAGGTAAGCAGGAGGGTAGGCAGGTAGGTCCGTAGGTACGTAGGATGGATGATCTACCAAAATACAGGGAACACCTGCCCTTGCCAAGTATATTTGGGGAATCCAAACTGCATTTTATACTGTTTATGTTTTGGGGGAATTAAGCAGAATCGTTGAAGCCTCCAGCTCAGCAAATATCTCCTTAACCATATCAAAGTGTTTTAACAATGGAGAACAACTTGCAAATATGCGTCTCGTTAGTAACTTATCCTAGAAGATACAATGCGGCCAGCAGCATATGTCTTTTTTTATCGGCTGTCATCTTACATGCATTTGCATATTTATTGAATAGCTCATAGTAGAAGTTGGAGTTGCATTTTGTGGAAAACAACTTGGCACCAGAATTGTTACGGCGCCACATCGATGTTGTCGAACACATTTTGAACTCATACGCCTCCGGGTCACATGCAACACTATTTACCATCCCTTCAATTCAATTTAGACTTGGAATCATAAGCTGCTGTCAGGGTTTGGCTCTCCTCCCCGCCACGTCTTTAGCTCAAAAACAAAGTCAGAGGCCTCTCCCTGCATCTCAGAGTGAATGGCCTTCACCAGCAAATGGAAGACAACACGCATCCTCCAGCCTCCAGCAGGCAGCCAGGCCGCCTGCTGATGACCCCCAGTGCTCCGCGGTGCCGACAAGAGGACCGGCTCGGAGGCTGATGGCCTCACCCTCCGAGGCCGAGGCCATCTGTTCCGGGTTAGAGGTGTCAGCTCCTGCCATTCACAGCAGAGGTTTCTACCTCAGGGAAGTTTTTTTTTTTTTTTTTTCGCTGCCTCCCTCCCTCACGGGGCCACTTCAGAGAGCAGGGCCCACTCCGCTCCCGAAGGACAAGAGGCAGGTCTCCAGAGCGTACCGCCGAAAATTCAATTCACCTTTTCCATTCCGTGCTTTCTCTTCTCTGACCGAGGAGAATTTCATTACACACTTATAGACTCATAAAATCCTTTCAATAACATATGCGGTGTGCATGAGGCCAGACCAGCGGTTCCGCGGGAATCAAACTTGTCCAGGAGCTGTGTTGTTGGAAGACAGATTTTATCCTAATGGTTTATTCCAGAGACCTACTAACTATGTTTTGATTCTGTTATTCATTACATTTTTCGTTCATTATCAAGCATCAATATAAATTCCTTGCTGGAATCAAAATAGTGTGTTATAAGTCAAATAAAGCATTGGATATTAAATAGTTTCTGCCAACATCACTGCAGCACCAAATCAAATCACTAAATCCCAGGGTACCAATTACGTGATACACGAGCCAAAAATAAAGAATGAGTAGCCAGTGGGAAAGAAAGCAATTTGGTCACACATCTTAAATGGAAACCCTTTCACCCTTCTAACGAGCCAATAATAATTTCAGAGGTGGTTGTTCGCAGGACACTGCCAAGTCTATATCTGTTAGTTTTGAAGTTATGAAGTTACCACCCTCACAGCTCTTTTTTAAGTGTCTCCATCCAGAAATGTTCATACAAAGGAGGTAATTCACCATCTCTAGTGGTTTATTTGTGTAGCTGCTGTTTAACAAATAACATCTTTAGGGAAAATGGATCCCCTGGAAGGATTGTTCTGGCCAAAGCAACATAACTTGTTTTCAATGTGTTTTTTAGAAAACAATGTTGGCGGCCAACATTTAAATAGTCTAAGCCATGTAGGAGGTAAGCATCTATCACAACAAGACACATGATTAAGTTAAGAGCAGGTGAAAACCATTGATGCTTTAGATCTTGCCATTGGGTATGCAGAAAACCCTATTTGTAGCCTAATCACAAACATTATTTTAGAACCAGCAGCATTTTTTCTTAAGGTTATGCTGGTTGAGGACGGAATGAACTCAAACCATCCAAGGGAAGGCAAAAAAAAAAGCTTAACATGAAACATGGAGCACATTACAGGTATAACTCATAGAGGAATAGGTCTTGTGTTCTTTTCTTAAATGGTCTTTGCAAAAGAGGTGGGAAATGTAGTTAAATCAGAGGTGAAGGTAGAGCTATCCTGGTTGCTCGGCACCTGAGTATACGACCTGCAAAGCTAATTTTCGTCCTGGATTGTCCTTCTCTATTTCCATCCTTTCCTGTCCTCTAGTAAATCTGAAGATGACATTTCACATCATCCCTTCAGCTTCATTTGTCTCAGAACCGTTCTCCTCTATTAATTCCCTTCCTCATTTCCTTTTCCTTCCTCTTCTCTAATCCATCTTTGCACCCCCCCCCCCCCCCACCCACACCCCTCCCAGCCTCCACCAACCCCCCAAGACCCTTACCTCCTCCCCCATCTCCCTCCCTCGCTCCCTGCCTCCCTCCCTCTCTCTCCTGGTCCTCACGGTTCAGGCTGTCGAGGCCTGAGAGAGGACCTCTGTGCGTCTCCTGCTCAGCAGGACACAGAGCGGTGATGGATGGTCTGACAAGGTCCAACACAGTCCAAACAGGCATGAAGTCAGAACACATAAAAACTGAATTGGGGGGGGGGGTAGTGGGGGGGAGGGATTCACACAGCTGGCCAAAGGCACAAACAGCATGCCAAATGCTTATATAAGCTGGATTTTCTTAGCGGGCAACAGGGAATAATATATGGATTTTGTACGGGTGGACGGCTGAATTCATGGATCAGGTCAATAATCAAACAGGTAAACATTTCCCTGGACCAGTTCAACGCTGAGGCACTTTCGATAACAGTTTGAGGAAGTATAGAAGTGTATCGAAGGGAAGGTAGTGGATAATCTTCCTTAAAGGGAGAGCAACCATGGGCTGGGTGTTGGAACTGAATGTGGAATACCAGTCAGGTAGTGTTTAGAACCAAGATGGCCGCTAGGTGAATAAGGCCCATTGCCCCTGAAATGGAACTTAGAAACATGACGTTGCAGGACAAGGGACCAATACTTCTAAAGGGTGCACTATCTAGTCTGGGTGTTGAATTGGATTTTATTGTATGTTATGAAAGTTACATTTGCGTGTCATCTCAAAGGCCACAAAAGCCCTTTACAGCCTTTTAGATGAGTTAACAGACAGCATCAAGGACTGAAATGTGGTCAGTCTTCACTCCACACCACTTCACTACATTTAGCTCCTGACTGTTCGCACACACGCACAAACAGACACATACACACACACACACTTCCCATGCACACACATACAGTTGGTTTTAATGTGTGCTACTTTGTGGGGAAAGTAGCTGAAAGAAGAGGCTATTAGCGTAGCATTCATAAATACCCGGGCCAATTGCTTATGTAAACATTGGTACAACCAACCTCCCAGTGTGCCCCAGCTTCCACTTGCTGCCAGTGTCCACACACACACACACACACACTAACACTTAAACACACACACATGTGCACACAAATAAACACTCACACACACACATTACCAAAAGGGTACTCTCATAAATAACGCCTGACAGCCTAAGAGTCAAATTAAGGAAATATAAAGTGTCTCCCTGGTAATATGGGAGGCATGTTTTTCCTTCAGGGAAAACATGCATGTTCCCACAAACACACACACACACACACACACACACACATACACACACATGCACGTATGCACATATGCACAAACACTCAGATGCGCTTGCACACGCACACACACACACACACGCGTACAAGCACAACCACGAGCACAAACACACACACACACACACACACACACACACATAAATACACAGTGATTCATTCTACATTGTACATCATATTGATAAGTGTAGAGATGCCAGATTTTTTTATCTGACACAAAACGTATGTTTGACACACAGATATATTTTTATATGAAAAAGAAAAAGGGTGTGTGTGTATGTTGGGGGGGAGGTGGGGGGTTATGCCAAATGATCAGAGGAGAGGAATGAGTGCTTTCAAACATGTTCTCCAGTGCAAGGCTATTAAAATGGCATCGGTTTGCAGGTTGCGGGCATATTGCAAACACATGGATTTACATGTTGTACATCCAGTTGAGAGTGAAACAGTCAAGGTATTCCTCCTTTACCCAGAATAAAACCAACTGTAGAAGTGCACACCATGTGTAGAAATCAGTCTATGTCTGTAATGAGTTTGAATGCTAACTTGCTGATATGTGAATTGTTTGATAAGATAAGAGCGAAATGCATGTATAGATATAAACATATATTGATAGGGTCGGATGTCAAAACTAAGAGCTGTTGGCTCATCTGTAGGACTTTCAATCAATCATGTGGGTGTGGAATGGACACTGTTCATGAACACGAAACTAAGGTTTTCATATGGTGTGAAGAATTTCACAGGCACAATTTCCTCTTGATATGCATCGCATTCTCATGAAATGTTATCAGAGAGAACAGTTGACTAAAGTCTAGTCTACTAAAGTAACAAGCTTATTCTTACCATTACCAGATATGTCGTGCAACAGATGATATACATTTACTTTAGATCAGGTTTCAAAATGACTGGAACTGGTCTTCTTACCGCTTGCAATGCTGCTGTTCTCAAAACACAGAGGCTAATAATGCAGCATGCAGACAAATGTTGTTACTGCTAAGTGTGCGCTAAAGGCTAAACACATCCAAATGCTTGTGGATAAAGTATGAGCCCAAATGTCAGACGGGCTCTTTTAATATTCTACTTACATGTCAAATGGAAACTTTTGAGGTAACACTCAACACCATGTGTGATTTTTCTCATCTGTGTTTAGGTGTCTGAAACACACATTTTTAGCATAAGACACTCTGTAAATGTTACCAAGTCACTCTGTAAATGTAAGCTACATACGTTTTCGACTCCCCTTCGCCTCTTGCACAATCCAGTTGAGCAGTACAGATTTGGGGGGGGGGGATTTTATTTTGATGGTGGACTTGATAAGGGGCTACCCAATAGGAAAGAGGCACACTGAGCCATCACCAATCACCAATCTGTTCTGT